>JAAGNO010002478.1:19364-29981 GCA_033439905.1 Ceryle rudis
CGATGGCAGAACAGCCCCTAGAGAGGAACCTGGCAGTGCCCGGGGGGTGCCTGGGTGGGCGAGGAGGGGGCTGCTCCGCACCCTGCGGCTTGGGCCCCCCAGCCCATGTGTGTCCCCAGGTTGACGGGACAGCTCGGCCAGCACATGGGGCGTTGTGACGTGGGGCTGGGTCAGCCTGGGCAGGAGCAGGGAGTCCAGACCGTACAGGGTGAAGGGAAACTTCTCTTGCTGTCTGAAATTAACTCTTAGCTGATTACTCCCATGGGAAAAACACCCCTTTCTTGCTCGTATTTCTAGGTCTAACACTTATTTTTGCTCAGCAGTAAGAACTCATCCAGCAAGACCCCTCCAGAGACACTGAAACCTTATGAATTTGTCATTAAAAGTGACACACTTTAACTTGCCATTCGTTGTGTTTGAGTTACATGTCTGTCTTGTACCACTGCTGTAATAAAGGCTATTACCTCCCCCCCACCTAACAAGCAATGGTAATAAAACATATCAAGAAAGAAAGAGAAAGAAAATTCCTATTTCCATATTCCCCTTTCCAGGCAGACTGACAGCTGAGGACTCTTCCCTACCAGTGGCTTTCCCTCTGTAAAGTGAGGATGCCTCTTCCCCCATTGCTTCTTGTGGTCACACGAATGGTTGTGTGCTGGGAAGCCAAGAGGTTATTTCATTGCCAGAGAGGATGCTCTCAAACTACGCAGATGGGAAGGGCATGTGGCACAGGCAGGGGTATCGCAGCTTGGGCTCTGGAGCCTGCTACCTCTGGGTACCATCTCTGGATGCTGGGAGCAAGCAAAGGGTGATGCAAACGTGTGGCTGGGAGCTGTAAATGCACGGTAGTGTCTACCCAGTTCCTAGTAAGACCTGTCCAGTATGCCCATTTCTTTGCCATGGACAAAGGTGCCGCCAAAGGGGGCTGAGCAAAATGACAGTGTGGGTGGGAAGCTCAGCAACCTGCTGTGCCTGCTGGATGCTGCTGGGCAAACAAGGAGTAGGGCTATCTGCCACCAGCTGGCTATTGCCACACGCAGCCTGGGACCACCCAGCATTGCTACCAGACCTGCCACAGTCCGACACATGGGGAGTTTCCACGGCAGGGCAGCTGGAGAAGGATCGAAGATCCAGAGTAATAGCAGTTAGCAGGGGGATGGAGGATCCAGAGTAATAGCAGTTAGCAGGGGGATGGAGGATCCAGAGTAATAGCAGTTAGCAGGGGGAGGGAGGATCCAGAGTAATAGCAGTTAGCAGAGGGATGGAGGATCCAGAGTAATAGCAGTTAGAAGCCACAGAGCATGTGTTTGCTGGAGTGCAGTCCTGCACTTCTGCTGGCACCCTGCTGCAAGCTGCAGGTCTGTTTCAAATCTGAAAGAAAGAAGGATAGGGAAAGAAAAAGAGGCAATTTCCACAGCTTTCATTCAATGGTGCTTCTTACATGGCCAAAGTGGAAAGCAGAGGTGGTCTGTCCTGGGTTGGCTTTGCAAACCCGAGGCAGGGTCAGCTCCAAAACCTGGTTATGAGAAAAGTACAAAACCTGACAGCTTCTCTTTTCAAGTCCAGGAGGAAAAAATTGTGTTTCCTGGCTGTTTTTCTTACTTCATCTTGACATGGCTTGGTTCAGGCCCTCTGCTCCCCTTCTGGTCAGCGGGAGCAGGTTCCCATGCCTGCAGTTGTTTGTACCTCCTGTCCAGGAAGCGCAGGCAGCCAAGCTGCTGCAATCAAAGCTGGTTGCTGTCAGCCCTTTCCCCTCTCTAACTGTGCCTTTGTCATTTATGTACCTGTTTAGGCTGAAGACCCGGATTACATTCTAGACGGTAGCCAGGGAAATAGGATGTTGATGATGTCCCCCCAAGAGCAAGCTGAGCTGCAGGAGAAGCCAAACCTCAACGGTGGGACCCAGGAGAATGGCACTGGCCAAGTGTCCTCCAAAAACGGCCACTCTGCCAGGCAGCACAGCCCCGCTGACACCGAGATGTGACCGGGCAGAGAAACGTGTCCTGACCGCATCCAGGAGGGGAACGGCGAGACAAGGGAGGGCGAGAGTTTTCTCTGGACAGTTAGGGAATTAGAGACCTTGTTATTTTTTTACTATTATTTCTGTGAAGAACTTCAAAATCAGCCTAAAGCACATTAAGCGCCGGAGCTGCCAAAGACCTGCTTCTCTGCCTCCTCCTCCTCCTCCCATTGACCACACAAGGCACTTTTTTGCAGCTGTTCTCTGCTTTTGTTGTTAGAAGAACATAATGAGAAACGCAAGTGCCCTTAGCCCTGAACAGTTTTCCAGCAGAGGCAGACAAGCTACTGAAGCCTTGAGCCAGACTCCAACCAGCCGAAATTTCTGGTGGCAGTGTGTTAGGCTGATTAAAATAGTTAAACTGGGATTTCAGTGACAAAAACCTCTCCGGTTTCAGATAATTTTGGTTAAGAGACTTGTTTTTTATCTCCTCTCTATGTTTAAAGTGCAGGATTTCTTCCTCTTTTAAGAGCATCACTTGTGCTTTAGGTTCTTCTTTAGTATTTCCTACTCCAGCAGAATTTGCTGAAGCCCTGTGTAAAACTTTCCATGTGGTATTGAAGGTTGAAATGTGAATAGAGCTCAAACTTGTTTCTTTTTCAATCCTACCAGTATGCAGGTAGTTGGTCTGGAGTAAAAATCTTCCCAGTCTCTTCGTGTCGGGGACCGGAGACAGCATCTGACGAGGCAGGACCGGCCACTTGATGGATCAGCTGCAGGCAGCTCTGCAGGCGCCTGGGGCTGGCGGTCCCACCACCCTCCCTCCTCACACATGGGGGCAGTGCCTTGGGTAGGACTTTGGGAATAAAAGATGCCAAAAAGCTTCCAGAGGGATGAGGGTTAGGCAGAAACCTGGCTCTGCTCTGGGTGTTTCTCCCTCTGTATCAGCAGCCGCTACGTGAACAAAGAGAATTATTTTTGCTTCGGTAAGCAAAGGCCAACACCAAAATCCTACTGGTGTAAGCTCTTCCTACCTCCCTCTGCACTGATCCTGCTCCCAAGGCAAGTGGTGCTGCAAGCTGCATTGCCAAGGTCGAGCTACAGGAGAACCAGGGACCAGGGGCAGGTTCGTGCTCAGTCCTGAGCAAGTGCCATTTATTTTTAGGGAGCCAAAGCTGTTGTCATGCGAGGTCATTGCTGGTGGTGCAAGACCACAAGAGGCTGCAGCTCATCAGGCACTGGCCAGACCACAATCTCTGCTGGCACCAGCAGCTACCCCCTGTGTGCCTGTGGAGCTACATCCACTTCTGAAATAAGGACAAAATCAGCCCTGGAAGTTCATCTACCTTCTCTCTAGTGAATTTCTTGCCACCTCTTCTCAGTGCTGAACACCTGAGGGGAAGGTGGTGGGGTTTTTTGGTACAGTGTTTAAAAGACTGACAGTGACATCCATCATTATCGAGGGCTGTTTTCATGGGTGCAAGAGTCATTTAAACCCAGTTTAAAATATTTCAAGTTTGGTTTTGGTGTGAATCGCTTCTCCTGAATTTCACTGTAAATAATTCCAATTAAAAAAAAAAACAAACCACCACAAAAACCTGAGTATTAAAAAAAATCAGCTTCGTTATGTCCTTGGAACAAGTGTGTTTATCCCACTGGGACGCGTGTGCAGAGTGACAAGAGGACAACACCTCATGGAGAGGTTGTTTCCCAGAAGAAATACTGTGAGTAAAGGCTGTGTTTTGTTCTGTGCACATTTTCCCTGTCTTCCAAGGACACGTCTGCAGGGCGAGTGACACACAACGTGTTATCAAACCGAGTTTGTTTCATTTTCTGGTCTTTAAGGTGCCCGTCTAATTCCTGAGTAAATGAGACTCCAGTCTCATGGAGTGATCTTCAGGGCCGGCAGCGGGGTAGAGGGTGTGAGTGTGCATGGATGAAGATGGTGATGATGAAGATGATGAAGACAAAGACCTCCTCACTCTGCACTGTGCAACAGGCAGCGACAGTTCCTACCGCAAAGACGATGCACAGCAAACCTTTAGTGCCTGTTCTTCTGGAGATGATTTTGCTGTGCTGAAAGCGGATTTGGGGCCGGGTATCTTTCCCGACCTGACCCCTCCTCTCTGGGATGCCCAACCCTCCCTAGAGCTTGTGCCCTGCACGGAGCCACACTGGATAGTTCTTTGGGATACCAAACAGAGCTAGAAACCAGCACTGCTGGTTTTGTTATAGTTTGGGGTAATTTGACCTCCAAAAGACTGGCTGCAAGGGGAACAGATGCAGGAAAATGAAATTACTTTTTTTCCCAAGAGCTCCGGCTGCTGCAGAGCACAGAAGCTCTCCCAGAGGCTTTTTGCCTGCGGGGTAGGATGGGGAGCTGGGGTTGGCTTTTTGTTTTATTGGCAGTTGTTTATCTCATCAGCACCACTCAATGTATCAGATGTGGGAGATCTAATCAAACATCAGGTGCATTTTTCACAGCTCAAAGTATGTCCTACAGCCAAGCAGAGACAATAAAGTTACAGTCAACTGCTTTTGGCAAGACAAAAGCTTTCTCTAAAGCATCCAGATTGAGGGAAATGCCGAGAGCAGTGATGGCCGAGCGGGGACGGTGCCGAGCCAGCGGAAAAGGCAGCACTTCCAGCTCAGGAAGTTTTCTGCCTGTGTGTAAACACAGTCAGGCTCAGCTCTGGCCCAGCCAGAAAGGTTATGATTATTATTCCTTCCTTATCAAACCCCTTGCAATCCTTCCTCATCAGCCTCACCGTCTGCCAGGCACCCCCCTCCTCTTGCCATCCCCTGCTGCCTGAGGGCTCGCAGCTGCTTTTGAGCCATTTTGGGGGGGTTTTGGAGGACTAAATCCATCTTGGCTTCAAACAGCGATCTGCTTTCCCATAAACATGGTTCAAGGTTGGTGCAAGGGCCCTTGCCTGGTTCATGATCATATACAGTGCATATACATAGTCTGTTTAGCTGGTGGGGGCCCTTATATCAGCCTGAAATGCTCTGGTGAAAATAATCAGCATGAAAGCATCCTCTGGGGAAGAAGGTGGCTAATACATATACGAGATGAGACATATAACTAATATAAATAATATAAACAAAAATAATATTAATATAAATATAAAGAATACAAATAGAAATATAAACCTGACACAGCCATTAAATGATATGTCCACGTCCCATCCTGAAACAGAAGCAGGAGCTCTGAGACCCATCCAGGCAGCCCCCAAATCCTTCAGCAGATTGACATCAAAGACTTTTTCAGAAATGAAGGAATACTGCCATAAAATGCTACTGTGAGTTGAAGGTGGCTTGCTCTGTGCCTTGCTGAAACCGATCAGATTCATCAGAGCACACCAGTTTTAAGTAAGTCTTTTTAACTACGTCCCTCGGTGCATCTTCCATCCCTTTGATAATAAAAACAGCACAACCCTCCCAGGTGAGAAAACTCCTGCCCTGCAATTTCACAAACCCTTCACAGCAAAACAGCACGTCCCAGGTCACAGAAAAGCAGCTCTTTTCTCCATGTGTTGGCTGTTAGTTCCTTCTTCATCGATATAGCACCAGGAAAAGCTTCCCTGATGCCCGAGACACCCTCAGGAGAAGGGTCAGTCTTGCACAAGCAGCAAGATGCCCAGTTCTGCCTCGTGGTCCATTGAAGACACCAGTGTTTTGCCTCATGCTGGACCTTGGATGCCCTCAGAAAATCATGACCTCTCCTGGTGCTCTCCAGACTCCAGATCTGCCAGGACAGATTTGCTTGAGCATTGTGCTAACACTTCAGTTTAAGGGTAGATGGCTTGTGTGCCTTGTGAAATGTTCACCCCCTGTGAAATACAGTTTGAGCAAGTTTAGTTTAAAACCTACAGAGCTACTACTGCTCTTTAATCCTAACAGGTAAGTGCTCACCTCTGCAGCACAGGCTCAGCCCAGCTGAGCTGGAGCTCGGTGCCCAGTGTCCCTGCTGTCCAGAAATGGAGGGGTGGTCATGGACTCAAATGCATCAAGGTTTTTGCATGACTTTGAAACCACAGCAGAAATAGTCTGGGGTATATTATATATAACAATGCTGCTATCTGCTGGATGTGCTTGGCTAAAACAGTTAATACTTTGCTCTAGAGGGCAGCTGGTACTCAGGTAATGGTGCCCAGTCAGAGGCAGCACCTGTAGAAGAGTCCGGCTCCACCAGAGTCCCCTGCAGCACCCAGGGTGCTGGCAATGCCACCACGAGGCTAACATGATACCACTGGGGAATTAGGAAAGAAGTAACATGTACAGGTGGACTCTGAAGCTCATATTCGAGGAACAGGGAATATCAGACATGAAATTTCTAAAGTGAATTTCTCGTCAATCCACTTCCCATCTGCTTGGTCGATGCCTGATCCTGCAAAACTCGCGTGGGAGTTCTACAATATTTGCTGCACCATCTGCTGCCAGGCCACGCAGGCTTTTCCATCTGAGCACAGGGAGCGTGGAGAAACAGGCTGGCTTTGGTACCATCCTGGGTTACACTTCGGGTGGGTGATGCAGAAGAAGCTGGTGAAGCAGGGTCAGTGGAGCCAGGGCACAGCCCTGGACAAGAGCCTGGGAACCAGCCCTTGGCTTCCCCGAGCCAGTCCCACTGAATTCCTGTGCTGAGTTTTGAGTCATCCAAAAGCTCAGTCATCATCAGCTGGCATAAAGACGTCTCCCAGCGTTGGTAAAGGGGGATGTTCAAGCTCATTTCTTTTTCTCTCCTTTTCGAACCACGGAAGAGGAATGGGCATCACGTAACGCCCGTATATATGATCTGTCTGCACTGCTGTGGGAGTTCTGCCTTTGCTTTCAAGGTAAAGGGAGCAGCATCTGTGTGGGGCTTTTCCATCCCCGCCACAAAACCCCGTTATTTACAACTATTTGCATTACAGGCACTTCACAGGTGGTTTAATTCTAAGTCTTTAATCTTAGCCTTCAGAGCCGTTTAACTTGCTGGTGTTTTGATTTGTAGTAACAGATGTAAATGAGATTATCTGTCCCCTGAGAGAAACTGTCAAAGGCAAATGCTGAAGAATTGGGCTCTAAAAACATTTTAATATGCTCCTGTTGCAAACCCTGAGATGGAGCCAGAGATGAACGTAGATTAGCGTGAGCCAGGGCTCGGGTCTCAAACACACGACGCCGAGGGAGAAGGACCTTTGGGCTGAGGCTCAGAGCTGCTCCCGGACTCAGCTGCTAAAGAGCCACAAGGGCAGGAGGAGACACCTTCATGGCGGGCAGAGAAAGTGTGCAAAGTGCTGTGAGGCTTCAAGGGTGTCTTTTTTAACCTCAAAAAACCAGGTGAGACAAGAATGGGTAAGCCTGGGATGCTGCTTCTGGGGAAGGGGTTGGTCTGGGGGGCACGGCTGGGGACTCAGATGAGGAATTGCATTGGGTTAAGATTTTCCTATTGAAAATTGTTCATTTTTCTTCTGCAAAAACAAATCAAAACAACAAACTTGAACTGTTTTTCTGTTACTTTTCTAACGGAAAGTTATTTTGTTGGGGGAAAAGGGGACTAGTCCCAGTTTCTCACTCTAACTATAGGGAAAAAAAGATCTAAACCCAGGTCTAAAACTCTTTTTGTCTTGCATAAGACATAGAAGATGTCCCTAGGGCCTCTACCTCCAAGATTTATATTCAAGTTACATTTCTTTTATTCCTATAAATTAAACAATCCTTTACTCTACTGACCCTTAGTTATTTATTTGCTATTTCTGGTCCTTGCGACGTTTCTTTTTTTTCTTCTGTTTTTTTTTTTTAATCTCCATGTTTGCATCTTCCTTCTTTTCTTATCTTCTGCCTGCCCCAGAGGCTTCTTGCTGCTTTGGCAACATGCTAACGTGTTTAGGAACGATAAGACGTCTAATTAATAGTTTAATTAGCAGTACAAGGTCTTAATAGCTTATTAAAGAAAAGACATTCAGGAAATTCTTTTCCTTTTCTTGCGCTGGTACAATATAATTCACCAGCCAATGATAAAACAGCGTTGAACGGTGTTCAGACTTTTAGTAAGGGAAGCGGTGCCGGATTCGTGATTTCATGGGGGATTTTGCACCATTAATACTATTAATTTTTTGTTGGTGGTGTTTAAAAACAATTTAACAGATTAACAAAAGCAAACACGAAGGAACAATCTTGCTGTGGTGTGGCAGGCAGGAGCCTGAAGAGCCTGGAAGAGGAATTAAGTAAAACTGCCTTCCCTAGGTCTGCATATAAACAAGTCCTGGGGGAAGGTAAAGTTGCTCTTTAAGAGGCTCCAGCTGAAATGTCAGGTCGTGCTCCGAGCTGGGGCAGCTCAGTCGCTCGCCACCCGCCATCCTCCCCACTCCTTCTTCACTAATATTTGATAAACCTGATGATTTTTACATGAAGGCATCCTTGGCTTAAACTCCAGCAGAGTAAGGACCAGCTACAAACCCTCTGGATCGCTCTTGCTTTTACCAATAAGAAACTCTGCGTTAAATCCTGCAGCGCGGGCAGGGAGCGGAGGGAAATGGAGCCGAGCTGTGCTGCCGAGCTGCAGCTCGGATTCCCCAGGCCGCCGTGTTTTTCCTCTGACCCACACAAAGATTTCTTTCTAAATTTATCGCCGCGCTCATCGGCAGTCCCACTTAGTGGCAGATTAGGAGGCTGGGCAGGCAGGGCCCATTCGAATGAGGACAGGGGAGCCTGGAAAACCAAACGGGGGGGGTGATGCAGCTGGCGAGGCGCAGGCAGCGAGCGGCGAGGGGCAGGTGCAACCTCAGCTCAGCTCCCGCCAGCCTCGCTGCTCCACGGTCTCCTTCCCTGGAGGCTGGCTGCCGTGGGGATGCTGCATCGAGATGGCAGCGCCCCAGCTCCTGGCTGGGGCCAGGGAGGTTTGCTGGTCTCCTGAGGCCGCGGTGCTGGCGCTGCTGGGGAATTTCCACTGGGCTGCAGAAGGAGCTGCTGGCTTTGGCCTGGGTTGGGAGGGTGAAACAGCATTTGAGTGCTGGAGCGGGTGTCTGAGCAGCACACCCGTGCAGCTGAGCATCCCTCAGGCTCCTGAGACCTCTCCTGTCCTGCTCCTGCATGACCTGGGCTCCTGGACCCAGCGGCTTTTGCCACCTCTGGGTCGTAGGTGCCTGTGGGAGCAGACCTGCTGTTTTGTGCCCCGTGGACCCCCACGCTGAGGACACAGACCAATGTAACCCATCCCACCGTGAGGGTGGGGGTGCCGGTAGATGCTGTCCGCGCGCTTTGCGGAGATGAAGCCCTACACGGGGTGTATGCGCCGTGTTTGGAATCACATGGGGAAATTACGCACTTACAAGGATGGCATAATTGAGAGAATGCTTGACTAGTGCAATTTTCTTACGTGCCTGTCAGCAAATCACTTAATCTGTGCTGTGCCAAGCTTCCCATCCGTTAAATGGGGAATGATTATCCCCCTACTTCCTTAGAGGGAGTGAGAATAATACCCACTAATGATTGTGAGAGTACTGGAAGGTGGCCACGGAGATGCACAGTGACACACGTAGTGGCTGCAGACCTGGAAGGAACACGTAGCCCTTTAAAACCAACCTTCAGAAATTAATTTCTCCTGCTGCTGCTTTTTTTATTGAAGAAAATCCGGAAATAGATTTGTCTCTCCCGTGCAGGATTTTAACAGATTTCTCGGCAATTCCCTGGGTCGGGACACCCCAGATGGGAAAGAAGAGGAAAATGCCGCCATGTGCCTGGAGAAGGCACCTCGGGGGAGCCCGGATCGATCCCCTCGCCCCTCAGCTGACCTCACACCCCCCCTGGACCCCCCCACCCTGAGGATGCCGCTTTGCACCCAGAGAAGCTCCCGGTTGCCCCCCCCCATCTCCGGAGCGGGGGCCGGGGTGGAGCCGGGCCCCCCACCCCCATCCCGCTTTCACCGAGGGCCCCCCCACACCTATCCCAGTGCCACTGAGGACCCCCCCCCCCCCATCCCCCGGCCGCGTGCACGAGGGAGGAGGCTCCGCCTTGCACGAGGGGGGTGTTGGGGGGGTGTCCTCGTGCAAGAGCCTCGTGTGAGGATCGTCCTCGTGCAAGAACCAGCCTGGTGGGGCCTGGTGGCCCCATCCTCGTGCGAGAGCTGGTGCTTGTGCGAGGCCAGTCCTCGTGCAAGGCCCGTCCTTGTGCAGGGCTCATCCTTGTAGGAGGTCGATGCTTGTGCAAGGCACAGCCACGTGCAAGGCTTGTCCGTGTGCAAGCCTGGTCCTTGTGCACAGGCTGGCTGTGTAGAAGCCCGGTCCTTGTGCAAGGCCCATCCTTGTGCAAGGCCTGTCCCCGTGCAAACCTGGTCCTCGTGCAAGGCTCATCTTCGTGCAAGGCCAATCCTCGTGCAAGGCCTGTCCTTGTGCAAGCCTGGTCCTCGTGCAAGGCCCATCCTTGTGCAAGGCCCATCCTTTGCAAGGCCTATCCTCGTGCAAGGCCTGTCCATGTGCTAAGCCTGGTCCTTGTGCAAGGCCCATCCTTGTGCAAGCCTGGTCCTCGTGCAAGGACCATCCTTGTGCAAGCCTGGTCCTCGTGCAAGGCCCATCCTTGTGCAAGGCCCATCCTTGTGCAAGGCCCATCCTTTGCAAGGCCTATCCTTGTGCAAAGCCCGTCCTTGTGCAAGGCCTGCGCCCGTGCACGCCTGGTCC
>JAAGNO010002479.1:0-45252 GCA_033439905.1 Ceryle rudis
CAGTTCTGGGCCCCTCAGTTCAAGAAGGACAGGGAACTGCTCGAAAGAGTCCAGCGCAGAGCCACAGAGATGATGGAGTCCCTGATGAGGAAAGGCTGAGGCAGCTGGGTCTCTTTAGCTTGGAGGAGACTGAGGGGTGAGCTCATTAATGTTTATAAATATATAAAGGGTGAGTGTCAGGAGGATGGAGCCAGGCTCTTTTCAGTGATGCCCAGTGACAGGACAGGGGGAAATGGGTGAAAACTGGAACATAGGAGATTCCTCAAAAACATTAGGAAAAACTTTTTCATTGTGAGGATGACAGATCCCTGGAACAGGCTGCCCAGAGAAGTTGTGGAGTCTCCTTCCCTGGAGACTTTCAAAACCTGCCTGGACGCGTTCCTGTGTGACCTGTTCTAGGTGATCCTGCTCTGGCAGGGGGGTTGGACTAGATGATTTTTCGAGGTCCCTTCCAACCCTAACATTCTGTGATATCTTCTACTAGTCTTTCACTAGATCAGGTTGCTCAGAGCCCCATCCAACCTGGCCTTGAACATTTCCAGTGATGGGGCTTCTACCATCTCTCTAGGTAACCTGTTCCAATGCCTCACTACCCTCATTGTAAAAAAAATTATTCCTTATACCTAATATAAATCTACCCTCTTTTAGTTTAAAACCATTACCCTTTGTCCTGTTGCAACAGGCCCTATGTAAAAGTTTGTTCTAAACTATTCTTTAGGTCCCCCTTATATACTGAAAGGCTGCAATAAGGTCACCCTGGAGCCTTCTTTTCTCGTGGCTGAAAAACACCAACTCTCTCAGCCTTTCTTCATAGGAGTGGTGTTCCAGTGCTCTGATCTTTTTTGTGGCTCTTCTCTGGACCTGTTCCAAAAGACCTATGTCCTTCTTGTGCTAAGGACTCCACAGAGCTTCGTGGTACTCCTGGTGGGGTCTCCCAGAGCAAAGTAGAGGGGCAGAATCACATCCCTTCACCTGCTGGCCACATTTCTTTTGATGCAGCCCAGGATACAGTTGGCTTTTGAGGCTGCAAGTGCACATTTTTGGCTCACGTCCTGATTTTCATTACTAGTACCCCCAAGTCCTTCCTGGCTGAGCTGCTCTCAATCTTCTTATGCTTCAGCCTGTATTGATATCGAGGATTGTCCCAACCCAGGTGAAGGGCCCTGCACTTGACTTTGTTGAATTCTCTCTCATTCCTTGCGGGATAGAGTATGTAGTCTAACCTGTCATGTAAAATGTCACTACCAAGTTCCAGTGTCCTAAATTTTCACTATGGCCGTTCAACAGATAAACACGTATTTTATGAACTGTAATGAAACACATCCCAAATACTTTTTCTCCACATTTTGTTCAAGCCAAATTCAGAAATGCTTTCTCTTCCTCTTATCTCTCTCTCCAGAAAAGCTTCCTTCATCCATTTGTCCCATTCACTGGTGCTTACCAAGAGTCCTCCAGGTTTTAACCAGCATGGATTAGTGGAAGTGTGATGTTATTAGACATGGCAGTCTGTCTGCCTGACAGTGCCACCAGAGATGAACCTGTCAGGAATGTCTCCACCAAAAAGTATTGCTCAAAGGGCTTTTTGTCAGAATACTTGACACTTGCTCATGAACTATGACTAGCATTGACTCTTAAAACACTGTGTATGTTTATTTTATAAGCCATATGGCCCAAACTGGTCTAGTGGTTTATAGGTGTTAAGGAAAGTCTGGATAGATTTAATTGCTTTAGACTTGTGATCTTTACAGTAGAAGTTTCCATGGTAATGTAATTAGTGTATTGTCTTTTATATAATTTATCCCTATTTCCTCTAGTTATTTCTAGGGTTTTTTTTCTGTTTCTGTTGAAAAATGATTTCAAGGGGGAAAAAAAAACAAAACAAAAACCCCGAAAACCAAAATACCTGAATATTTAGTTCTGCAAAACTATTATTGTGCATATTACACCAAAAACCAGATTTGAAATATGTGTCTGTTAGGAGCTGAGAAATTTCACTTAAGGGTTTTACTAATGGATCACTGGAAACCTGTGAATATATATCTTTCTGCTCTTGTGGGAACTTTGCAGAATAGTTAATAGAATCTGAATTAGTAATCCTCACTAATGAGTTAGATCCTTTTCCCTTTGTAGTTTCTTTAATGCTTTGTAGCTGTTAAAAATAGTATGTATGCAAAATAGTCAGTAAGAACCTTTCAGAAAAAATAAAATATTTAAATATTGCTGGGCTATCATTTCCCTTTACAAGAGCTCTCACTCGGTGATGACTGTGCTAAGCATGACACATGGTAAGCAAACGGTAACATTCTATCATAAACATTAGTGCTCGCTGCTATGTTTAATGACAGGGCTTGAGGCAACACAGCATCTCCTAAAGGTCAGCTCAGAGAGAAGTTTGTTTCTTCCCTCCTCAGCATGAAATAGAGGAGGAAGTCAACACTTCTTTTAAACTTTAATATAGGCCATGGAATGAGCTCTGCTCTGCCAGGATGCCATCTCCTGCTTATTGTGATGGTTCATTCCTGAGCCTGGAGAAGGTGATCCCTGAAAACCAATTGCCTCTTTTGGACCAGTCTTCTCTCCAGAGCCATTTTCAAAGGATTTTTCCAAGCAGATCTCTGAAAAGGCCAAAGTCTGCTCCCCTGAAAGCCAGGGTTGTAATCCTGCTTTTAGCCTTTTGTGTTCCTTGCATTTTTGCTTTTTTTATATAAGGAGGAAAAGGTGCATTTTTTTGCCTGTGCAGAAGGGTGAATTTCATCATAACTACTGCATATGGTCTCTGCAAGTCGCACAGATAGCCCTTAAAAGGATCTAGATCTTTTAAATCGGTCTTGGTTTTGATCATTACTCCACTTGTTCTTCCAGGAGTCTGCAGATTTCTGTTTACTGGAAGAAAAAAAAATTGACAATTAATTCTAAATATTTACTTAAGCCAATATTTTTTCATCCTTTTTATGCTTTTTTTTGTATATGTTCAGTTTCTCAGGACTGCTGTGGAAATGGTTTCATGGGCACATACAGCATCGTGCAGAGCATAAGGGGGATTAAATAAACATGTTTGTAAAGTTGTAGCAATAAAAGATCTGCCATCAGGCTACATTAGCATTTGAAATATAATATGCAATTAAACAACTGAAAAATTGAGTGTACAAGCGAAGACACACCAACAACTGACAGTAAAGCCTTTAACTATGGAATTTGATCCTGCAGTTCTTGTCATCACACTCACTATTATTCTTCTGCGATTTTTCTATGTTTAGAAGAGGCATGGTGGGAAGAAAATAGCTCCCAAATTTTAGGGTTCTTTGACTTCTGGATACATGGGTCCTTATGGGGGTAGTATTCAAACAGTATTCCACAGCCTGGAGTGAGGCCTCTGAAGACGAGCTGTGAAACCTAAAGAAATACCCATGATAGATAGGAAGAGTTTAGAGGAACTGGGGCATTTAATGAATACTGAACTCTTAAGGGTACAAAAGAGCGGTGCATCCTTTCTCCAACAGTTAAAGGACACAGCAGAAATTTAAAATACTGCACAAACTTGGTGCAAAACCTAATTTTCCTGATAGTTACTAGTTAAATGAAAGCCACTTGCTGTAGTACAAAAACTCTCGGGCTTTTCTATATCGTTCCAAATACCAGCTTTTTAGCAATACACTTGTTTAGCCCAACGAAATGATTGTGTGTTGAGGAATAGAGCTTTCTGAAAACAGAAGCATAGCAGTGCCAAAGCCAACTGCTTCATCTCTCTGTGCAAATTTTAGTCCTCAAGTCTGACAGAAAGAGAATGGTGTAGAAAGATTCCTTATGACTGATTCTAGGCTTTCTATACAGTTTGGCAACCCGGTGAGCTGAAGCTGGAGAAGTTCTAGCCCCTCTCTCTTGCCTTGATTTCTCAAATGTGAGGTATAAGTGGTGTCTACTGGAATGGTCCTAGACCTGCAGAATTGGAACAGAAATTATTGAAAAGATAATCCATGAGAGCCAGTGATCACTAGGACTCTAGAAGAGGACCAGTTGAACTGAGTTATGCTATTGTCACAAGCCAGTAATCAGTATTTTTAACACACAGGGGGTCTAAACTTCATTTGAAACAGTAGCTTAGCAAAACCAATGAGTGCACAAAAGTACCAAAAAATAAATCTCCACCTGAAGTAAATTTTCTGATGCAAACCACAGTGATTAAAGGAATGTTGGACTCCCAGGCTAGTCAAAAAGTTAGCCCCTGCACAGCATCAGGTTGGTTTTTATATAGCAGTGGATTACACTTTCTCTCCATTAATTTAAGATCACAATTGCTCAAGAGAAACACTTTGTTCTGCCCAGCCATTTTTTTTCCTCTGGTAACTTTGCAGAAGGAGTCAATGGAAAGTTGCTGTGGTCACTCATTGCACACACACAAAAAAACCCCACCAAAACTGATTGAACTTTTTACCTTTTGGTTATGCTTTTGATCTGTAGCCCACATGATCTCATTAGACCATATTATTTAGCTTAAACTTCAGCTACTTGACCATTTCTCACAGTAGCCCCAGGCTGGGTGCAGTGTAATATTGTTCATGCTGGCTTCCTGGCATGGCTCGTGTCATAAAGTATCTGCTGGGATATGACAGAAGACATAGGTTGGGGGATGGAAGCTGGAATAAAGAGGTTCAGACACTTATAAGAGCTTGCAAGGAGAGGTCAGTGCCCATCAGATGGTAGGATGCGGAATCCCAATTACTCAGGAATGCTCAGCATGGGCTGCCTGATGCAGGCTGCAATAAATCTTAGGGCAGGCATTAGGAACACCTGGTTTCAGATGAGAAGGCCTTTCTTAGGTCCATCTAAATCAATCCTCTTTCTTCCCCTTGCCTGCACTGATTGCTATCTAGTGGGGGGAGGAAGGGGGACAGAAAAAAAAAAAACCAACAGGCAGGTGATCTTATTATGGGCCCTGTCAGCCTGACTAACACAGAACAGGTAACAGGCAGAAGAGACAAAGGGGGGAGAGTTTAACCAAGTGCAATAGCTCCTGCCATCTGCCTTGCGATTTGAGAAGAGCTTCTCTAACAACTGCCTTCAAACTGGCACATGTCACAACACTGGATTTTCTCCAGCCCACACTTGGCTGTCAGATGAGCTTGATGGTCATGAGTCCCTCCATTAAAAGCTTTTAACATTGCTGACCTCCTGGATATCTTGGGTCCATTGTTCTACCCGGAGAAGAAGCAGGAAGGACTATTTACAGGCTTGTATCTTTTAGCTTTGCTGTCTGAGAAGCTATAAGCTCTGATTGAAGTATTTCCCCTGGACTAGAGTATCAGTAGGATCTTTCTCCTCCAGCCTGCTCTCATAAAAGATGCTTTCCCTTTTAGAGGTATCTAGTGCTCCATGAAATTTTGCTCATATTCATCAATAGGCTCAAAGTTCACTGACGAGGGAGAGATGTACACACAGAGAACATTCTGTGAGCTTACTCCTCGGAAATCAGCCTGAAAATCAGTTGGTGGCAGTTGGGGTTGTGGTTCAGAGTGTTGCCCACTTTTTATTTCTAAGTTTTGGGGTGTTTTTTTCCCCTCAAAATAATTCTTTCCCTTAAGGTGAGCTCTTTCCTTTTGAGGAACTGGGGTTGTTTAGCCTGTGGAAAAGGAGGGTCAAGGGAGACCTTGTTGCTCTTGAGACCTCGCTAACAGGAGGTTGGGGCAAGATAGGGCTTGGTCTCTTCTCCCTAGTACCAAGTGACAGACAGGACAAGAGGAAATGGCCTCAAGTTGTGCCAGGAGAGGTTTAGGTTGGACATCTGGAAACATTTCTTCCCCAAAAGGGTTGTCCAGACCTGGCCCAGGCTGCCCAGGGAGGTGGTGGAGTCCCCATCCCTGGAGGGGTTTCAAAGCTATGGAGCTGTGGTGCTGAGGGACATGGATCAGTGGTGCCCTGGCAGTGCTGGGTTAATGGTTGGACTTGATCTTGGGTCTCTTCCAACCAAAACAATCCTAGGATTCTGTTGACCCACCCAAGTCACTGCATCGAGAGCAGCATTTCAAATGATGTAACAAAGACAGCCAATAGCAGTGAAGAAACAATGTCAGGCATAGCTTTAAATATAATCCAAAGAAATACAGAGCCAGGATTGAGCTTAATACACCCAATCTCCCCATGCGCACACCACCCCCCCAGTTTAGACTTCCTGAAGCGGGAGGCGAGTGTGTAATGTGGCACAATCCCTACCTTCATCTTGAATGGTTCTTCCACTGCATTAGGATAGGCACTGGGACGGTCTCTTTATCACATTCTGGATGTGTGCAGCAGTTGCCAGAGTATTTGCATGAGCTTTACTTGGTGAAATAGTCTCCAAGTGATCAGAAAGTCTGTGATGAAAGATTCCCCCAGAAACAAAACATAAGTTGAATACAATAACTGGTTTCTATAGGTGAATCTCCTCAACCTTTGGTTAGTGTAGATCTACCCACAGCAGTTACATTTTCACCTCTGGATGTTCCTAGATTGTAGGGCACGAATTTATTTCCAGTATGGGCATAGCTAATGCACAGCAGCAGGCACTCGTGTATGTGGATATGCCTTTATTTAGCTCAATTTAGAACACACCGTTGAGTGGCTTGTTGTTTTGGGGCTTTTTGCTTTTTTTTTTTCTTCTTTGTGAATGCAATTCTTGACAATTTTCTTTCCATCAACTTCATTTTATAATGAAGCTTACCTTTATATGCACTCAGATGATATGTAAGCAGCACAAAGTCAATTAGTGGAAAAACAAATAAAATTGTCATGTAATATCAAATACACTGAACAAAACAATGTTTCCCCTCAGTTTTGCTTTCCATCAGCCCAAGTATGTTGGCTGTGTTCAGTTTTCTCACCCCAACTATTTCTGAGGGCAGCGAGGAGGAGCAGGATGCACAGAGGGAAAACAATTTATGCCATCAGACTTTCTTGAACTTGATAAAGAATTTAAAGGGCCATGTTCTGTAGGGCCTTGCTTAGCAAAGTTCAATTGGCTAAAGACCAGATTAATTATTTACTTAAAGTGCCCTTTATTTTATGATCTGCAACAGCACATCATGCATCATAATCAGATGTACAATAAATAAAATTTACCAAGGGGGTTACATAAAGAAATGTGCTTACCCTGATATAAAGCACATTTATTGTTTCCCCGGGGAAACCTTGCAAAGGTGAATGCCTTGGAAGGGAAGCTAGAATGTATTTGTGCCTGGCAAAATAAGTCATGCAGGAGAAAGCAGATATTGGTGAAATATTTGTGTGGGGAAATTACAGTTGAAACGACTGCATAGACAGGGTAAAGTCTAATTTCATAAAGGGCTGATTCCTGAGATATGTAAGGATACGTGATAATAACACTGCCAACAGTGCTAGAAGAGAGTGCTCCTAAAATAATTAACATGTCCTAAAAGTCATGCAGCTTAAAATAATTAATTTTTATGTACTTTTTATTAACTTTTTAGGTTACAAGCCCATAGGGATTTAAGTTGTATTTTCAGGGGGTTCTTTGCATCTGCAAAGAAACTTTTAAGAAAAGCAATTGAATGGAAGCTCAGATTTTTACTAAATCTCTGTGGCTGTAGGAGCTTGCTCCAGGAGGCTTTTAAACACCATGGGGAAAATGACAACTTGGCAAGAGCGTGTACTCGCATGTGTTTATAAAACACAGGTGACACACAAACGTGTTTACCTCCATCTTTGTATCGAAAACAAGAAAAAGAAAGGGCTTTTCAGAAATCTGCTATTTTTCCTCGTGTAGCAAACAGAGGAATTTTCTCGTTCTACCAGGCTTTGGCAGGTAGTAAATCTTGGAGAGAAGCAAATAGTTCTTGTGCTGTGGTCTTCGTATGGAATACATATATAAGAAGCAGAAGGGCAACCTTTAAACTCTGCAGCATTAAATCCTTTAATAGGAAAAAAGACTTGAGAGAGATGGAGAGAAAGCTGGACAGCTGCATTACTTAAACATGCTCCTTAAGAATTCCCTTGTGCTCTTGAGCTCTTTTTCATCACCATAAGCTCTCTGCTAGGTGTGAAACTATAAGCATATGAGAGCTTGTCATGCAGGTGTATTTCGTATACCTGCCACACTGTGAACTCACCATGTCTCTGGCCCTGAGGAGAAGTTCTCTTCCCTTGCAGCAAGATTATGTTTTAAAAAGCTGACTTTTAAACCTCTTACTGAATTTTTTAATGGATTAAATTCATCATGTCACCAGCTGCTGTGCAGCTAATAGAGCCATAAAACACTGTATTAAAGGATTACCCATGCAAAATTTCCTCTTGTGCTAATGTGAATTTTAATACTTTTAACATTTAGTTGAGATGGGAATGTCCAAGAACAGCTTGTTCAATAGGTTGTTCTATAAAATTAAGTTCCTCAGCTCATCACAAATGCCAGGACTCCATTAAGTTAAAATTTTACGGAGAGGCTAAAATGATTCACTGTATAGTATTTGCAGGGAGGAAGGCAACATCTGCTTCTCCATTAATGCTATAAACCAAGGAGCTAAAACACGTGAGCATTGTAACTGCAGGGGAACCAGGCTGAGGCACCGAGTCCTTGCTCCAGATTAGTTGGGGGTCAGTTTATGCTGTTGCCTCCATGGGGTACAAGACCAGAGGGGAGTATCAAACAGCACTCCCTAAAGCAGGGGGACAACTGCAGGCCTTGAGTCTAGTCTCACAGTGGCATAAAGTTGGAAGGAATTTAATGAAAGCAAATGATGGAACTTGGGTAGGAGGGGTGGGGAAGAGAAGGGGTAGTCATGCTTTCAAAACAGAGCGAGACCTTTACTTTTATTCTTATCTATAAACAGTAATTAACAAGGTAGAATTTATCTACCTGAAATCATGAAGTGACTGCAAAGATGACATAAAAGGCTGCACTTGGTATTTCTTTCCTCTGACAACAATAAAATTGTCTTCTAGAAGCTGTCTCTCTGGACTAGCTATAGGATTAGGAGCAAGTTGCCTCTTCTGGCTCTTAACTCCTATTCTCTGCAGAACAGGAGAGTCTGAAGGGATGCTGGCAGGTGTTAGAGCCTCACCAAGCCTCTCCTCTGCTATCTCACCCAAAGGACCACTTGTGACCCCACACACTTTACCCTGTTGGCAGCACCTTCATCTATAGGGGATGGCTGCTGCCAAACTAGAAAACACCAGCTCCAAGGGCAGCTGGAACCTTGGGTAATATCCAGAGGGGAGATGTTCACAGTGAGGAGCCTGATCAATGGGCGGATGAAGACAGTAGGGGAGCAGTCAATGGATTTTAGGTTACATCTCTAAATGCTTTAAAATCCAGTGATGAGCAGTTGACTGCCTTTTTAAAATGTGTTTCCAAATGAGGGAAGCTTTCCATACAGCAAGGAGTTCATGCTGACAAAATTTTGTAGTAGTAGTGGTACTAGTAGTAGTAGCACTAGTAGCAAAGGTTTCTGATGCTCACTTTAGAATAAATAAAGGGCAACTATTTAAAATCCAGCACAAGAGTGGTGAGGAAGTTTTAACAGGAATATGTCGGAGCTGCTGTTCCTTACCCCAACTGATTTTTCTCCACAGCTCCATATTTTGTTCTCCATGTGTATTACTGTTCTGAGAGCCTGTCATTTCTTATCAGAATGAGAAAGGCTAAAGAGATAATATTTCAATAACATACTGGCCTGATCATAAAATAACTCAATGGAAATGTGTAACTGCCTCAGGCAGCACAGCAGGATAGTCAGCAGTCAGATGATTTCTATTCTGGGTTTCTTTTTTTTTATGGTTACATTTTCTGTTATATCAGACATACCCTCAAGTCTTAGTTATGCTTTTATTCAAAAGGAGAAGTGCAGTATAAAGACCTACAAAACTTATTATGATCTATTACTGTAAAGAAATAAAAGTTGGTGCCACGGTAGCATATTGATAAGGACAGGCCTGCCACATTAATTGACCTTTTTTCATCTCGAGCACCAGGGCTGAGGCCTAAGCATCTCAGTTGCTTAGCAACAGGGTCACTGCTTTCAGGCCTTAAATGCACCAAAAAAATAGTTCAGAAAAAATCAGAAGATTTGATCTTATGAAGGCAGCAGATATTTGGCAGAAGGAAGTTGGTGGGCGTTTTCCTCCCCTTTGTTGTTTTTTTCACCCCGTGCTGTTGATCATGATGCATAGAGAGCAAAGAGGAAACCAGGGTCTGAAGTTTTATTGATCTAAACAGACCAGCAGAACACCACTGAAACCCCAGGCATGTGTTCCTTCTTGATGCCAGTCCTGATGAGATGCTTTTGATGCTTAGAACATCCGTAGGTGTTTACAAATAATCCACCTGATTCTTCTGTGTGCATAAAAAAAAAGCATACATGCAAAATACTAAGTGCCCCTAAGTGACACACTTATATTTTGAGGACAGCAGGGTGCAGAAGAAAAGTAAAGTGGGGGTCCTATTGTCTAGTTCAGTTTTTAACATTCTATCATAAACATTAGTGCTCGCTGCTATGTTTAATGACAGGGCTTGAGGCAACACAGCATCTCCTAAAGGTCAGCTCAGAGAGAAGTTTGTTTCTTCCCTCCTCAGCATGAAATAGAGGAGGAAGTCAACACTTCTTTTAAACTTTAATATAGGCCATGGAATGAGCTCTGCTCTGCCAGGATGCCATCTCCTGCTTATTGTGATGGTTCATTCCTGAGCCTGGAGAAGGTGATCCCTGAAAACCAATTGCCTCTTTTGGACCAGTCTTCTCTCCAGAGCCATTTTCAAAGGATTTTTCCAAGCAGATCTCTGAAAAGGCCAAAGTCTGCTCCCCTGAAAGCCAGGGTTGTAATCCTGCTTTTAGCCTTTTGTGTTCCTTGCATTTTTGCTTTTTTTATATAAGGAGGAAAAGGTGCATTTTTTTGCCTGTGCAGAAGGGTGAATTTCATCATAACTACTGCATATGGTCTCTGCAAGTCGCACAGATAGCCCTTAAAAGGATCTAGATCTTTTAAATCGGTCTTGGTTTTGATCATTACTCCACTTGTTCTTCCAGGAGTCTGCAGATTTCTGTTTACTGGAAGAAAAAAAAATTGACAATTAATTCTAAATATTTACTTAAGCCAATATTTTTTCATCCTTTTTATGCTTTTTTTTGTATATGTTCAGTTTCTCAGGACTGCTGTGGAAATGGTTTCATGGGCACATACAGCATCGTGCAGAGCATAAGGGGGATTAAATAAACATGTTTGTAAAGTTGTAGCAATAAAAGATCTGCCATCAGGCTACATTAGCATTTGAAATATAATATGCAATTAAACAACTGAAAAATTGAGTGTACAAGCGAAGACACACCAACAACTGACAGTAAAGCCTTTAACTATGGAATTTGATCCTGCAGTTCTTGTCATCACACTCACTATTATTCTTCTGCGATTTTTCTATGTTTAGAAGAGGCATGGTGGGAAGAAAATAGCTCCCAAATTTTAGGGTTCTTTGACTTCTGGATACATGGGTCCTTATGGGGGTAGTATTCAAACAGTATTCCACAGCCTGGAGTGAGGCCTCTGAAGACGAGCTGTGAAACCTAAAGAAATACCCATGATAGATAGGAAGAGTTTAGAGGAACTGGGGCATTTAATGAATACTGAACTCTTAAGGGTACAAAAGAGCGGTGCATCCTTTCTCCAACAGTTAAAGGACACAGCAGAAATTTAAAATACTGCACAAACTTGGTGCAAAACCTAATTTTCCTGATAGTTACTAGTTAAATGAAAGCCACTTGCTGTAGTACAAAAACTCTCGGGCTTTTCTATATCGTTCCAAATACCAGCTTTTTAGCAATACACTTGTTTAGCCCAACGAAATGATTGTGTGTTGAGGAATAGAGCTTTCTGAAAACAGAAGCATAGCAGTGCCAAAGCCAACTGCTTCATCTCTCTGTGCAAATTTTAGTCCTCAAGTCTGACAGAAAGAGAATGGTGTAGAAAGATTCCTTATGACTGATTCTAGGCTTTCTATACAGTTTGGCAACCCGGTGAGCTGAAGCTGGAGAAGTTCTAGCCCCTCTCTCTTGCCTTGATTTCTCAAATGTGAGGTATAAGTGGTGTCTACTGGAATGGTCCTAGACCTGCAGAATTGGAACAGAAATTATTGAAAAGATAATCCATGAGAGCCAGTGATCACTAGGACTCTAGAAGAGGACCAGTTGAACTGAGTTATGCTATTGTCACAAGCCAGTAATCAGTATTTTTAACACACAGGGGGTCTAAACTTCATTTGAAACAGTAGCTTAGCAAAACCAATGAGTGCACAAAAGTACCAAAAAATAAATCTCCACCTGAAGTAAATTTTCTGATGCAAACCACAGTGATTAAAGGAATGTTGGACTCCCAGGCTAGTCAAAAAGTTAGCCCCTGCACAGCATCAGGTTGGTTTTTATATAGCAGTGGATTACACTTTCTCTCCATTAATTTAAGATCACAATTGCTCAAGAGAAACACTTTGTTCTGCCCAGCCATTTTTTTTCCTCTGGTAACTTTGCAGAAGGAGTCAATGGAAAGTTGCTGTGGTCACTCATTGCACACACACAAAAAAACCCCACCAAAACTGATTGAACTTTTTACCTTTTGGTTATGCTTTTGATCTGTAGCCCACATGATCTCATTAGACCATATTATTTAGCTTAAACTTCAGCTACTTGACCATTTCTCACAGTAGCCCCAGGCTGGGTGCAGTGTAATATTGTTCATGCTGGCTTCCTGGCATGGCTCGTGTCATAAAGTATCTGCTGGGATATGACAGAAGACATAGGTTGGGGGATGGAAGCTGGAATAAAGAGGTTCAGACACTTATAAGAGCTTGCAAGGAGAGGTCAGTGCCCATCAGATGGTAGGATGCGGAATCCCAATTACTCAGGAATGCTCAGCATGGGCTGCCTGATGCAGGCTGCAATAAATCTTAGGGCAGGCATTAGGAACACCTGGTTTCAGATGAGAAGGCCTTTCTTAGGTCCATCTAAATCAATCCTCTTTCTTCCCCTTGCCTGCACTGATTGCTATCTAGTGGGGGGAGGAAGGGGGACAGAAAAAAAAAAAACCAACAGGCAGGTGATCTTATTATGGGCCCTGTCAGCCTGACTAACACAGAACAGGTAACAGGCAGAAGAGACAAAGGGGGGAGAGTTTAACCAAGTGCAATAGCTCCTGCCATCTGCCTTGCGATTTGAGAAGAGCTTCTCTAACAACTGCCTTCAAACTGGCACATGTCACAACACTGGATTTTCTCCAGCCCACACTTGGCTGTCAGATGAGCTTGATGGTCATGAGTCCCTCCATTAAAAGCTTTTAACATTGCTGACCTCCTGGATATCTTGGGTCCATTGTTCTACCCGGAGAAGAAGCAGGAAGGACTATTTACAGGCTTGTATCTTTTAGCTTTGCTGTCTGAGAAGCTATAAGCTCTGATTGAAGTATTTCCCCTGGACTAGAGTATCAGTAGGATCTTTCTCCTCCAGCCTGCTCTCATAAAAGATGCTTTCCCTTTTAGAGGTATCTAGTGCTCCATGAAATTTTGCTCATATTCATCAATAGGCTCAAAGTTCACTGACGAGGGAGAGATGTACACACAGAGAACATTCTGTGAGCTTACTCCTCGGAAATCAGCCTGAAAATCAGTTGGTGGCAGTTGGGGTTGTGGTTCAGAGTGTTGCCCACTTTTTATTTCTAAGTTTTGGGGTGTTTTTTTCCCCTCAAAATAATTCTTTCCCTTAAGGTGAGCTCTTTCCTTTTGAGGAACTGGGGTTGTTTAGCCTGTGGAAAAGGAGGGTCAAGGGAGACCTTGTTGCTCTTGAGACCTCGCTAACAGGAGGTTGGGGCAAGATAGGGCTTGGTCTCTTCTCCCTAGTACCAAGTGACAGACAGGACAAGAGGAAATGGCCTCAAGTTGTGCCAGGAGAGGTTTAGGTTGGACATCTGGAAACATTTCTTCCCCAAAAGGGTTGTCCAGACCTGGCCCAGGCTGCCCAGGGAGGTGGTGGAGTCCCCATCCCTGGAGGGGTTTCAAAGCTATGGAGCTGTGGTGCTGAGGGACATGGATCAGTGGTGCCCTGGCAGTGCTGGGTTAATGGTTGGACTTGATCTTGGGTCTCTTCCAACCAGAACAATTCTAGGATTGTATGTAGGATCGCTTCACTAATGGTTCTCACTGGGTTACCTAACTGATAATCTTCTCCCCCTGGTATGCACAGCAGCACCACAACTCAGTGCATGCCAAGCTACAGGAGCCACTAGAAAACTTCACAGTAAATTAAGTACAATTAGCAGACTGCTAGCCTCATAGGCTTGTAATTATTCTGACAGCACTTATTACTTGGGCCATTTCTCAAATCAGTGGACTTTGTAAATGAGTGCCATCACAATAAAGTCCCTTTTTCAAATAGAGTACCCCAGGGTACAGTGGAGACTGGAGAAAGAAGGGGTTAGAGCTTCTAATTCAAGTAAACATTGCAGTCCCCCTCTGGGGAGAGTACCCCTCTGACTGTCAGGTGAAGGCCAGGAGGACAGCTCCAAAAAGAACCCATCACCTGGTTCTTCCAAACTAAAGCAGCATTTAGATGACAGGATTTTTGAGTCCAGTCCAGCTGGCACTAGACTGTAGGTGGACATCTGGCTAGTGACACAAGTCTGTGTGTCAGACTGCCCCCATCCAGCAGTAGATCTCTAGCGTTGGCCTTCAGCAGGTCTGGGAAACTCAGTGTCATTATGGGATGATATAAGTGAAGTGCACCACCTTTCATACGCAGCCCCGTTCATTAACCACTGCTGCTTACAAAAGCACTCTGCGCTTAGTCTTAGGCTTGTATTGCATATCCCCCACCTAAGAGTGTGCCCCAAGTGACGCCAGCCTGACTGGACTGAATCCTGGGGCTTAGTGTCTGAACTGCAGCATTGGAACCCCAGAAACACAAGGTGTTTTTAGGAGTGTCGCAACAGTTACCTGGAGATCAGGTGGGGGATGGACTAGTGTTTTCAGCACCTCAAATTCCTTCTGAAGCCAATCTGTCCATCTTTGTAGCATCTGGGAACTTAACTGTGCTGTTGCTTTAGTGCCCAAATGTAGATGGAGGTGACCAAATTTGGGCAGCAAGGGTCAAAAAGCTGTTGCTAGTATGGCTAGCAGTATCATTATTTAGAGACGTTCATCCCCTTTCCTACTATATACTGACTGATGTCTGCTGAGTGACAGTGGTGGCAAATCATTCCCTTTTCTACAACAGAGTAAGGGTGAAGTGAGGACTCACCTGTTGTGAGAAGTGACTGGAAATAACAGGATCCCACCCCAGAAATAAACTGCAGTACTAAAAACCTTAACAACTGCGATAATCCTCTCTGCATAGCAGAGGCCAGGCATAGACAAGTGGTGAGATAAGGGGTAAATGGCCAAATGAAATCTGCAAGAAAACACACAAATGAGAATCTTTGCAGTTATAGTAGGGAGTTATGACTCCTTAGTTTACAACTTGCTACTCCTGAAGGTTTCCTACATACTCAAAGACAAGACTGATACTGAACTTTAGGCAAGGGAACTGCAGACACAGCTCTTACTTAGAGAGGAGGGGCCGCTAGGTGGCACAAAAGTTGCCTAATTTCAGCAAATTCTCTGGTTTTGAGATTGGAAAATGACACTCCAAGGGGTGAACTATGGCTTTATAACTACACCATTGTAATACAACCAGCAAAGTAAGTGTAGGGATGTTCAGAGGGTTGAGTTTCTTCAAGTCCATCCTCTACATTGTAGGATTAGGGTGGTTCTGTTGTTATGGTCCACTCCCTCCAAAAAAAGCTGTGGTTTATTTTTTGTTGGGTTATTTTTAAAGAAAGATTTGATACCATGGGAAGAAAAGCAATTGTGCAAACTAAGAGAATTAAAAAAATAAAACCAACACAATGCTTTTTTCTTTGTATTACAAACCAGAAGGAGTTGACAGATTAATTGTACTAAAATGTGGAAAGTAAGATGTGCCAAACAAAGAATATTGTGTGCCGCTGTGTAGTAAAGTCTACAGAAAACCTGTTGGTAAGACACGCTGACTTCAAGGGTGTAGGATTATTTTTACAAGAGGTGAGGAGGAAATTGGAGGGGGAAAAAAAGCTAGAAGGAAAAATATATATTGTGGGAGAGGTGGTAGCGGTGAGGATTTATAACCTGAGAGCCAGTCAGCTAATGTAGAAGTCATTCTTACGATTGGTATCTCAGAGGCACTTAAATATCACCCTCATTAATTAATAAAACAGAAGACCAAACCCCTTCATCCCAGAGGACATGCAAGGAACATCCCATGAAGGAGAATTCATCTGACCCTCTGGATGTACAGAATGTTGCACAATTTGCTGCTGGGGCTACCAACTGTCTGAGCAATGCGTTCTGCACTACGTGAGCATCCACAGAGTCATTCTGGTCAAGGAGAGTCAACTTACAATCTGAAATCAGTTTTAATGGGAGGATTTTGATGGGCATTATGTCAGCTTCTTTCAACCTTGGGCTTTTGATTGACTGCTGAGGACTGTCCTTTAGATGATAACAAGGATGCTGTCAGCCCTGCACAGATAGCTTGCACCAGGCTGGAATGCAAAAGCAAAGGCTGTGTATATCATACATGCTCTTTCTGCGTCAGAATGAATTTCAGCTTGAATTAATTTCACTGTAGGTAGTATTTAAAAACCAATTATGGATGACATACCTTAAAAGTGAGTTGTTCCTGCAGAGATAAACCGTGGCCCTGCTCACAGAAGTGTAGCTCCTGAGATCAGCAGTGTGATATGCAGAGCCCAGCATGATCCAATTGCAATCACTAATGTTGATTACAGTAGCTTGTGAACTGATCATCTGAAATAAAGTAGAAGGTTGATTCCCTGCATTGCTTATGTAATTTTCCAGAAGGATTTGCAGAAGCACTTCAACGCTGTCTTTGTTTCTTTAAATTCGGTAGCGAATTTTCCCTTTGTTTAAAGGGGAACTGCCTTAGACAAGTGCTGTGTGCTTAAAGCCCTGTGGCCTAAGCTTTCCATCTGGAAAAGCAAGGTCAGTAAAATTAATAATGAATACAATCAGAGATGGCTTTTGGGTTTGAAGTATTTTTTAAAGTTAGGAGAGGAAGAAAAGAGCTGCTGGAAAAAGCTGTGTATCTTGACTTTCAGCTCTGCTACTGCAAATATGCTAGAGCAAGATGTATCTTTAAGAAGTCAGGAATGCCATTTAGTGTTCTTCAGGTCCACTCCCTGCTTTCTCACAACCAGTGCTGTCTGCTAATGCCTCTGGACTTCAGATGTCAGAGCAACGCGATTCAAAAAGCCCCGGTCAGAGAAATAAGAGAACCTTTGTCAGTAATGGCTTTTTCAGAGCAAATGGAGCTTTGTGTTGAATATTCAGAGTCCTGAAAACTTTGTAATACGTTGGAAAAGTATTAGTTTTATAATAGAGGTGCTGATGTAGAATTCAACCCCTTATTCATATAACTCCTAAGTACAAAATGGCTCCATTCCCGGAGCCACATCTTTAAATGAAGCTATAAATAAGGCAAGCAGTAAACTGGGGCTTTTTTCTTGGGGTGTACAAAAATAGATGGATTCTTTCTATACTCTTGTCCAGGAGATAGGGAATTACCACATGATCAGGCTGTGAAAATACCTCTTATCTGCTGGGAAAAAAACCCTATCCCTGGTTCCCACAAGATTGTACTCGATATTAGCATTCCACTTTGAAGTGGCTTATAAGGGGTTAATAAATAATGAATGGATATTATAAGCACATTTCAGATATGATCAGTGTATGCCATAGATGCATATCGGTGTTTGGAGCCGTAGTTGGTTCTATGCTCTTGGGCTGTTTATAGGCCGTTTATTAAAACAGCTGCAAATAATTTAGTAACCCTTTCTACACTTCCCAGAGCTGGGATAATAACAGTGTGACCAAAACAGGAAGAAATCTTCCTGTCAAAATAAAATTCTCTCACTTCCTTAGCAGTGCAAGTCAGTTGAGTCTGGCTTTGAGCTGATCCTAAGTAATCGCTCAGCTTTATCGTTATTTTAACTCCAGAATCTATGAACTTGGATACTAATCTGTAAGATTTCAAATCTTTAATGTGGGAGAGGAACAAGCCCCTGAAACGACAGGACAGATTGACATTTGATTACAAATCTCAAGGAATTAAGCTTGCATACTGTGAATGCAGACATATGTACGAAAGATTTGCGGTACATCCTCTTTTCCCACTGTATCATTCGCTGGGAAACTGGAATATACAGGACTTCTTGTGAGTTGCTGAGCATCATATAGGATCAGGGGCACAATTTTCTGCTCATTTTAGATAGGACCAGAATAGATTATTTTATTATTTTTTAATATTTTTATTTTGACCAAAGACTCTAAGTAGTTAGTAGCAAATAAAAGGGGATACCACCCAAAATTATCAACTTTCCTATCCAAGCTAGAAGGGGATAAAACCCTTCTACTAGAATCAGTTGTTGGCTTCACTGCCTCTCTCCCCAGGAGCTCTGACCAACTGATAGCTGTAGTTACTGGAGTGTAGGACATCTCTGCCCTTTGTCACAGGGGCTGTCCTGCTGACAAAAGTTGCTGCCCTGGTTCTGTGGCTGCTGAACAGAATGTGTAAACCTCTTCATGGTCACCACCCTTTGATGGTCCACAATCAACCTGAAGGTGCATGGTGCTTGTCATTCTCTTGGCTGTGTGACAGGGTGACCACTTAGGGCATAAACTAGAGGGAGGAAGCGACAATATCTTTGGATGGCAAGATTTGCCAGTTACTTCTGTTAATCTTCCTCAGGAAACCAGAAAGTTGACAGTATTATCTGTCTCTTTCATTTTTAACCTAACCCTTATTTTTGTTTTACCCTGTAATCTGCCATGGTCTTGGTCTGTCTTGGGATCTTATCAATGCTTATCATTATCTAAAGGGTGGGTGTCAAGAGAATGGGGCCAGACTCTTGTCAGTGGTGCCCAACATCATAATAAGGGGTAATGGGCATGAACTGGAACCCAGGAGGTTCCATCTGAACAAGAGGAGAAACTTCTTTGGTGTGAGGGTGTCAGAGCCTGGCCCAGGCTGCCCAGAGAGGCTGTGGAGTCTCCTTCTCCAGAGAGATTCCCAACCTGCCTGGACCCTGTGCTGCTGGGCCCCCTGCTCTGGGTGACCTTGCTGGGTGGAGCAGGGGGGTGGCACCAGATCATCTCCAGAGGGCCCTTCCAGCCCCCACCACGCCAGGAGTCTGATTCTATGGTATTTGAGATCCTAGTCCCAAAAAGATCTCTGGATGGATTGAGAGCAGTCTCTGAGCTCCTTCTCAGTGAAAACCTTCCTGGCAGATCAGGAGCTCTGTCCAACATATTTCTTTGAAATACAGAGAAAAATCTCTTAAGGCTTCTGCCAGAACAGTACTCAAAGTGGATTTATTGCTTTTCAGAAATAATTATTGATGTAATGATTAACAGCAGCAACAATAGTAGTAGTAATAGCAGCAGTAGTAATATTAGTAAAAGAAATATAGCTTGCCTATGCCTAGGGGTTAAAAAGGGTGGGTGTTTTCTTGAGAAAATGATAATAACTGTTGAGTTGAACAGTAACCAGGGAGATGGTAACAAAGAAAGGGAAAATAAAATAAAGGCCACTTAAAACACATTAGTTATTTTAGGTTAGAGCAGGATCCAAATTCAGGTCTGAACTGATTGGAGTTCTTGCTGTCTTCTGACAGTTCTTACTGTCTGCTTACTTCAATTTGCCCAATTATCGCCCAGCAGTAATTGGAAAGTTATCCTACTGTATCTTAGGAGCTCATTAAGATTTTATTTGGACCAATAAAGCCTGTATTGCCTGCACTTGCACTTCCTCCAGTTTGTGGTGTTGGAAACCTCAAGTCCCAGCCCTTCCCCATGGATTTCTGAGATCCTATAACACTCCGTCTCTGCCACAAGGACTAAGGGGAAAACTTTGGCCTCTGGGGCCAACAAGAAAACTGATATTAGCACAGTGAAACCAGAACTTGAGTTGCACACTATATCTTTTGGATTATTTCCATTTCTTCCTCATTTCCCAGCTTTATTGCATTTCCAAAGGATGCTGTGTTAATTAACTAATCAATGGCATAGTAGTCTCCTTTTTGCATAAAAAGCTATTTTTTTACTTAATCATCCACCATGTCAAGGAGCTAAAAAAGAATATGTTGAGGGGTTTGCCCTTGATTAAAACATAAAATGGGCGATAAATATTTTTTTTATTGGTTATAGAACACCATTATTAGGGAGATAAGACTGCTGGTTAACTGATCGTGAAAACTTTAATTAAAAAGAAAAATATATGATAGGGAGTTATTTCTGTTGTCTGCCTTTTTTTATGGCATCTTGCCTTCCCACAAAAAAAAAAGTGAGCTTTTCTGGTTTGTTTCTTATTAACTCCATGATATGATGTTAGCCAAGTCAGTGCAGAGAAGCAGCAGGTTTGGAATTGATGGTAGCACTTCTTTTACTTGCTTGATTTGTTAAATAAAATGAAGGAAAAAAACCCCCAACTTCCAGTGCTGATTTCAGAAAACATCTTATGTGATACTTTACATCAGATATAAAGTATTTGACATAAAGCATCTGAAATGTACAGATGTACGTGAGCTTAGTGCTGAAAAGGATGGATAAAAGAATGTACTGAATGGGGGGGGCTTCATTTTGAAAATCAGTCGCCAATATGTTGTGATTATTGTGATAAAAATCAGTCTGAAACTTCACAGGAAGTTCTGCATTTTGGGAAAGCCTCAGTGCTCCAAGAGGTTTATTGTATGTTCAGAGAGTTATTAACAGCAATACAATAGTGAGGAAATAGAGCAAATGCTGCTTTTCCAGGTATGTTTTTACAGGGTCTTTATTTTTAACTCCACTAATGCTACATAGTTGGGTATCTTATATACCTACTTTTCATTTAATAAAAAAAAATCTTATTACTGTAAAATTCCATTACTCTCATGCCTCCCTATGTAGTACAGTGTTAAGTACACTACAATACTGAGTCCCAGATGGAATACAATGCTGTAATTCAATTGAGGGATCCTGCTAATGTCCCACACTGAAGAATATAGCTTAAGGGTTTGGGTATGGTAGCAAACCTCTCAGCCTGGAGACTGAATTACAACCTGACTATTCAATCCAGGCCTCTGTGCAGTTGTTTGTGATGTATAGGACCCTGATTATTTGTAATCCATCTGTAAAACAATTATTACAATAAAAAAGAGAAATTAAGGATGCTAAATTAAAGTTTGTCCATGAGAATTATGCTACTATAGGAAAGCTGGGGTTACAATGAGCATGGCATAGAAAGAGAAGGCTTGGAAAGTGTACTAAAAATCACGTGGAACCTCTGGAGATGCTCTGGTGCCACCCCCCCTGCTCCATCCATCAGGGGCACCCAGAGCAGGGGGCCCAGGATCCCCATGTCCAGGCAGGCTTGGAATCTCTCCAGAGAAGGAGGCTCCACAGCCTCTCTGGGCAGCCTGGGACAGGCTCTGACACCCTCACACCAAAGAAGTTTCTCTTGTTCAGATGGAACCTCCTGGGTTCCAGTTTGTGTCCATTGCCCTTTGTCTTGTTGCTGGGCTCCACTGATAAGAGTCTGGCCCCATCCTCTTGCCCCCTGCCCTTTTTGCCTGATAGCTTATTGATAAGCAATGATAATATCCCATTAATAAGAGTTTTTAGCTAGTTTAGTTCCTTCAAACACTTCATGGGATTATCAAGCAAGCAGTGGTACCAACTCGGATGGCAGTGGAGATGTGCATCTGGGTCTATAGGAGGAGGCAGTCAAAGAACCGACCTGGTTCGGCATGTGGTGGTGTTCATTGTGCTGCAGCTCCAGTTGCTTGTGTTGCTGCTGCTCTGGCTTCAGCAGAATATTTAAAGACTAGAGGAGCCAGGCAAAGAAGTAAACATCTCTCTAGCTTAGCTGTTACAGTGCTCTGGCCAGGGTTTATTTTAAATTGGAGAAATTTAAATTAGGAAAAAACCTTCATAGTACTGTAGCAGAGGATTTTAACAGCCCTGGGGCAGAGTTAGCCAACACCTTGGTCCTTCAAATGGTATTTGCCTGAACACAGGAGCTGCTTTCAAACCATGCCAATCTGTTAACCTTTCAGTGCAGAATATGCTCCTAACATTAATATGTCTGACTTGTGTGGACACCAAGGAAGAACATGTAATTGGTTAAATGAATGGTCTTTATTGTCACAGCAGAAGGGAGTGAGACCCAAAAGGAGGCCTGTCACCCTGCACCCCCTTGAGCCAAGGTGTACTAGATGTCCTGGAGTGCTAGGTCATTGGGGTATCAAAGCTGTGGATTCCCAGGTACCTCTCTCCTGTCCTCTTTGTTGTCGAGCAATCTGTACCTTCGTAGAATTACCAATAAAACATTTGTAGGAGCAGATTAGGTTTAAAAATCTACCTAATGTAGCATGAAATTTAGAGTGTATGCTCCAGTGATCAGAGCTGCAGTGTTGACCCATTATGCTCCGCAGTCACATTCTTCCATTCTCACCCTCCGAAGGCACGAGGGGAGGGGGGTGGGGAATAACACACACACTTATAACCATTTTCTCTTGGTTTTGTGTTTTGTTTTGCTTGTGTGTGGTTTTGTTTTGTTTTTAAGTAGGGCTGTAACTCGTGCTGCCTGTGAGGGTTTGCTTAGAGCTTTGCTTATCTTGGCTTGAAGGACTTAAAATTCTGTTTCACTAGGACACCTGAGGGCAGTTTGTTGTGCTTTGTGAAAAAGCAGCCTTGGGTTTTCAGATCCATGGAAAGGCAGCACCTTCTTAATTCTTCAGGCAGTGGGGCTCTGCAAAATTGGACTGTCATCCTATGTGAGTTAAGAACAAGCTAAGCCTTATCCTTTACTATATATTGAGGTGGACTTCACTGAAAGTTGGGGAGGCAGAAGACCGTAACTTGGCGTTTCTGGGCCTACATTGAGTTCTCACTCCAAGGAGACCTGCAGCAGGTCCTAGCTGCAGTAATATTTATTAGGTGGACAGAATTGAAGATCAGTTTATGTCAATATTACAAAATAATGGGATGGTTATGTGCACGATCCTACTCGCAAAATTGGAAGCTACCTCCTGACTCCCTGAGACTTGAATCCTGTAATATGGTAAAGTCTAATTTGGATTTAACTGTGGCAAAACAAGATTCCTGATTTTCATTCTTCCAGAGCTTGCTGAAGAGTTTTGAACTCTTTGAAGGGTTCAGTCCTACTGTATCAAGCTACATTGCATCTCCTGTAGCTCTGCAGTACAGAAGTGACTGCACCCAACACTTGTATTTCTGTTGGATGTTTTTATTCCCCATCGGAGAAATTGTAGAGAATATTACAAAAGAATGGAGCATGTCTAGAGAAGGGCAACAAAGCTGCTGAGGGGTATAGAGCACAAGTCTAGTGAGGAGTGGCTGAGGGTCCTGGGGTGGAACCAGCCTTGGAGGGGTTTCCAAGCCGTGGAGCTGTGGTGCGGAGGGACATGGGTTAGCGGTGACCTGGCAGTGCTGGGGAACGGTTGGACTCTGGTCCCAAAGGTCTCTTCCAGCTAAAATGATTCTGGGATTCTGTGACAGTACCTGGTCACAGACTTTGTGATTATGGGATGGGAAAGAGCTCCAACAACCATAGTACTTCCATCTGAACCAGCTGCTATGACACATACGCTCTGGATCGTGGAATGCTGAAATGACCACACAGCTGGGCAGCCCTTCTTTTCACACCATAGTGGCTGTGAGCCACTAATGACACTGACATCCCTTGCAGTGTCTAACGATTTTTTTTATACACTTCAAGTCATTAAGAGGACAACCTCAGCTATCAGTTCAAAGAAAAGATTTCCAGCCCTTTTAATTCAGAAACCAGAAGAAATAAAGAAAACCCGAAGAAGGCTTTAAATCTCAGTATTTTTAGGACAATTGGATGATGATGTGAGGCCTGGTTCATGATTCTTCAGTGCTCGGGTGTGTGGTTTCTTATTAAACACTGTCAGTAAAATTACACAATAGAAGCCGTTTGCGTCCCTATCAGGAAACTGTGATTTTATTATTCTTTTCTTTCTTTTTTTTTTTCCCCTTGTGCAACAAGCTCAGTGCTCTGTGGGGCTTGGTATATAAGCCAAAAGACTTCTGCATTACAGCATCAGGTTATCATAACCTATCTCCCCCTCCTTCCTACCCCCAAAACTCATCTATATGCTAATTTAACGTGACTAATGCCGCCCCACAATATAATGGCTCTAATGTTTTCAGGGGAGGAAAGAAAGTGGAAAGAAGCTGCTGCTCCCGTTTGATTAGTGCACTGTCTTCTGACAAAAATCCCAGATTTTGAGACGATAAGGTGTGATTGCATCAGCACCCTGACTACAGCTACTGCAGCGCCTGGCCAAGCTGTGCTTAGGTTTGAGTTTACATTCCAGGGAGTTAAGCAAATATATATTTTCTTCGCCTGGCTTTTGTGGGAATGACTAATCAAGCCTGTTTGTTTAAAAGCAAAGCCACCACTGTCACTCTTCCTGTCAGTAGCTGACAACTGCGTGTCTGCCTCTGACAGAGCTCCCCACTGAGTTACGAGATACCTGAACTAGCTGGGATTTGGCTCCTGGGCCTTTCTGGTTCAGTCATGCAGCCTGGGGAGCTTTTGGTTTCCCCACAAACATGTGCATTGATAGTCCCTCTGCCCCTTTCCCCCTTCCTCCCTCACCCTCACTGTAATGCTATTAAGATATCAAATGCAGCAATTACAACAAGAAAACCCTAATTAGGCAGCAGCAGCAGCTTCTGTAATAAAGGAATTGAAGAAATCTGAAGAAAGAGCTAAGAGGAAAGACAACAGAGGCTTTCAAATCACAGCCTTCTTGTTCTTAAAGGACTCCACAATGCCAAGAGTTCTCCATGAATTTCACTTCACTGGCTTTCTCTGTGCTTTTCTAGGACAAAAGAAGTAATACCAACATAGAGTCCTGTGGCCATAATCAAATAATAATTGGCCTCGGAGATCACTTATGACAATCAGGGAAGTAATAAGGTTTCTGAATAATTATGAATAATTAGGCACATTTATGAATAATTACACTGTTAATAACTATCTAACACATCCAGTTCTTAAACTGTAATTCACTCATTATTGATTGGTTAGCCATCATCTTCACTGCTGTTTCCCTACTCATTAACGTCCTGACTCAGCCAGGAGCCCTGCAAGGCTGCAGTTATTCTTTTGGCACATCAGTAAAGGGGAGTTTTATTGCTGTAACTTCTGAAGCCTAAGGAAGGGGAAAACCTGTTTTGCAGAGAAGAGGTTTCACTGAGCATAGGGGAGGGATATTTATGGAAAGAAAATGTCCTGGTGCTTTTTCCATGTGATACTAAGACACTGCAAAGACACCATGACAATGAGGAGTGCAGAAAACAGGTCTGTTTTCTGCCATGTCTGGAGCTTCTGACTATTTAACTTCCTGTGTTTGGACTGTGAAGTTTTTGAGATGTGGACCATCTCATGGACATAGCAGAGTTGACTCAAGATGTCCCTGAGCAGCACAGGTAGAAATCATAGAATCATTACGGTTGGAAAGGACCTCTAGGATCATCAATAAGTGTTGTTGCTTCAAGAAAGCAGGGCCTGGGATGTATAATTCCTGCCCTGAGCAGGAAAGGGCAATGGATAGTCACTGCTGCATCCCCAGTCAGGACCTCAAGCACAGAGGAAGCCTTGTCTGCTGCCCTGGGGAGGCACCACATACACCTGCCCTTCAGCAACATAGCTGCCACCACCTCCATCAGCACTCCTCTGTGCTGCAGCCAGCATTGCAAGGGGTACAAGACAGCAAATCAGATGGTGGACATAAAAACAAGTGCTTAAATCACTTCAGATATTGCTTCACAGAATAGTGTTAACAAAAAAATAAGTACCATAAATGAGTCATTTTTCCTTCGGAGGAACTTACTTTCATCATTTTCTCCATAGCTTTATAACTGATTTCTGTACTACAGTGCACTATCTTAATATTTCGGAGTACAAAAAAAAAGAAAGATTTATATTTTTTTAAAGAAAATCATTACTTGCTAAGGTTGTGGCTCAAACCCTCTTTCAACTGCAAGGATCTAAGCAGCCATGATAACCTGGGTTAGCTCTTTCATAATTGTCTTCAAGCATAGTCTTTCTGATCATCTCCAGCATGGCCACGCTGGGCAAACTAAGCAGCAGATAAACAGTTGTTCATTTCCACCTTGTGTTGCTAGATTGTTTCAAGAGGATTGCTCTTTACTCTGTGTTGGTTTTGTGGTCTACAGACCACCTTTCCTTTTTTAAGGGGAGCTATCATTTTACTGAGCTCATTTTTCTAGAATCCTAACTAAGGCAACCCCCAGTGGTGTGTGGCATTTGACAGTAGAGCAGCAGCTTGCTTATTCCCAGGTCTAGCACACATCAGCAACCATCATTTCACCAATCTCTGAGACACCACTAAAAACATTTCATTTGTTTTCCTGAGCGTGAACATCTCTAGGACCTGTCTCCCCAGCGTGAGGCTCTGCAAGGCTCTTTGTCCTGTTCTCATGTCATTAGGGAAATACCACGTTGTGGTTGGTGTCTGCACCAGTGAGGCAGAGAAATGTGAAAGACCAATCTTCTTTCTTTCAAAATGGAAAAAGTTACCTTGCCTGAAGCCACCTGGGGCCCGCACCCTCTTCACCTCCCCTTAGTTGCGTATGACACTGTGCCCCAGGCCATGCTAACCTCCCCCTGCCCCTGCCACAGCCCCCCCTTTCATCTTCAATTTGTTCATCCCCACTCCACGGATGTCATCGAAAGCAAGGGCCAATTAGCTGAATGTAGTCAGGGCACAGTGATTTGGATCCTGTTTTGTGGTGGGGTTGGTTTTGGTATTTTTTGAAAAATAAATCCAAAAATGTACATTGGAAGTGGTTCCTGACTGCAAACGTCAGCGGTGGGGAAATGCTGGCAACCTGGGGCAATCGGAGACAGAGCAGCAAGAGGACACAGGGTTGGGGGGCAGGGGGGGCAAACAGGTCCTCAGCCTAGCGATGTGGGACATAGTTTTGAGACCACAATGGCTTTGAGTGCATCCTTTGGTTTTCCATTAAACATCATTTATGTTTTCAAAGCAGCATGAAATACACACTGGTGCTTCCTCTGTTCCCCCTCCCCTGTCCCTCCTGCAACACAAAGGGGACCTTCTTTTGTTATATTTGGATAATTATTCTGCCGCCTTCCCTCCTGCTACCCGCTAAACATCGGTGATTGATGAAGGGAACACATTGAGAATTTGAGATGAAAAAGTGAAGAGAGAGCAAGGCTGGGCAAATGAGCCAGTGGGTTGAAGCACTTGGGACATTAGAGGGTGTCAAGGATGGCAAATGACTTCATTGAAGTAATGATGATAAACATTTTATCCCTGTGCATATATGTGCATTATACCTAACGATCTCAAGCATAAGTAAGTGAAGAAAGGCACTAAATAAATCATACGAACAGGCCCTAAATGGGAATCCCTAAGGAACGGGATCTGAATTGTAAATGCACGCCTGAATTTCACACATCAAATTACAATAAGGAGATTGATATTTTAAACAGCTCTGTACTTAAAGGGTACTGTATCTAGTCCTGAGGATTTTTCTTTTGCTTGGATTTTTTTCCAGTTACAGCATGTGTGTATATCTATACACACATGTATCTGTGTAAATTCATCAAATGAGGTACTTTGCATATCAGTGGGTTACTCGGGGTTTCATTTGCATCTCACAGACTGACTAAAAAGTGTTTTCTGCCTGACTGAGATCTTTGAAAGACATAAATGCTCAGGGACAAACTCTCTTCTGTTACTCCAAAGAAAACCTCAAAAAAATTCCTTGCTTTACATGAATTTACTCTAGACTTGGTCTAATGTAACTGGAAATAGTCTGACATTGACTGTTAGTTACACTTCTTTTCTCTCGGGCTCTTCCTCCTTCAAATTGTGGAGCCAAATTCTGAGCTGGTGTCAACTAGTAAATCTTCATGAGCAGTCACCAACGGGTGCCTGTTGCCATGAGCTGATTTGGTCCAGTAGCTACCCAAGTAGAGAATGGACTTGAGTTTTAAAGGGAACAGGTTTTATGCTGAACAAATTATCCTAGAAATGTCAACCCTTTCCCTTCCAGCCTCAGCTACCTTAAACTCCTCAAAGTACAACTTCAGTGCTATAAACACTCAGTAATATGTCTTGTAAGGTACTGTAAAGCGGGCTGGAAGAGATGAAAATGGCTTCACAGATAGCCCTGGCCCCCACCACATTCTTCAGTGGGAACACGTGAGAAGATAACCATGGGCGTTTAAAACCTCTGGGATGTTAGCTCTTTGACAGGGTTTCTCAGCAGAAAAAGATTTTTCCATGCAGCTAGTGAACAGAATTCTGCCCACAGCTATCCCAGAACCTCCACATCTTTCCACCAGCAGCTGCGAGAAGGCTGGCTGGAGGTGGAGGGTCTGCTTGAGAGTTGAGGGGCTTTTCCCACTGTTCCTTGACAGGCAGGAATGCTCTCAGGACAGGGCTTTGGCAATGCTGCACCAGAGTTTCCCATTCAGCATTTTCAGAGCAGGAAGAAGCAGGGAATGAACCTCTTAAATATCAGCTCTCCTGGCTTTTTTCCCCAGAAGATTGCCAGCCCTGTGCACAGACTTTACTTCCTATCTCTTGGTCTTGGAAAACACATCCTGGATTTAAATGTAATATGCATGGATTCTTTGTGTTGCTGCTAAGGTTATGCACTTCCGCAGGATTGTATCGCACATTTATACCTGCATCCATACTTACAAATATGTATGCATGTGTATACATGCACATACACATTCAGCTCTTTTCATTTGGGAAACACTTACTACAGCATAGCATACTAGATGTAAGAAACTTTACCCATGCCCTGATTAAGTCTTGCCTGTTATGAGGGACCGGGAAAGTGAACACATGAAGCATTCCTGTATCATTGAAACAAGTTCCTCCTCCTACAGATACTTACAATAAATTAAATCTATTTATTGATTTGGGAGCAATTTTCATATGCTCGGTGATGTGTAAAGCATAGCAAGAGGTAAAGGTCATGGAGTAGCTTCACATCTAAGGGCTAGATCCAGAGTACACTGAAGTCGTTCTCTGAAGCCCATTCCCATCTTTCCCCATAATAGAGCGAGCTTTGAATGCTGAGGGTGAACTACTTTTCAGTTTGGGGGGAAAAAAAAACCAAAACCCAACCCATATTTCAAAGTGTTGTTAAATTACAAGTAAGTTTTCCCATCAGCACTGCTACTGTTTTTATTTTTACTGGAAAAACAGAATGTCTTTTTGAAATATAAAAAGACATTTCCACTTGCTATATTTTCCATAAACTGTAAAAAAAAAAAAAGTATTACATCCTGTAGTCCCTGCTGGCATGCTCAACCTGTCACTAGAGTTATTTGACTATTGATTACTTTTCAGAAATGTGTTGACACAAACCTTTCTGTGAAAAAGTCAGTTCCTTTCTCTGCTGTTCCTGAACTGGCTTGTCACATTTGTGCCTTTTTGCATGATTAACGTGGTTTTCAAAGCTTCAAGAATCAAAGAGCGTCCTCTCGAGTGGATACATCTGTATTTTAAATGTGTCCTATTATCTTAGTTTTCTAGTCAGTCTGCAAAATATGTCTCCCGTTGGACTTAGTAAGTGTGAGCCACACAGCTAGTGACAACGCAGAGGTCTTCTGCTCTGACTGAGTCCTTGCCATGAAACCAGATCCTCCTTGCAGGTTCAGGAATGCAGGGTACCTGGGAAGAGTTCCCTCCAGGAGCTGTGTTTCTTAATAGATCACTTATTTGTTTGTTTAAGTACCACTGTTTTGTCTGGCCATCCTGGAAATATTTTGTTTGACATTGCACAAGGCACAGCCGATGCAACCCATCCCCTCTTTGTGCCTTTAGCCAGGAGATAGCTTTATGCTCTCAAATTCCTCTGCCTTCCCTCAATGTTCAGTGTATTCCGTGTGTTGCAGGATCAAACCTTCAGTGGATATCCCTTGGGAAATCAAAGGAAAGATTCCTTCAAGCCAGCTAGCATCGTAGATATTCTAGTGAACACAAAGGGGATGAGGCAGAAGGTAATCCAGTGTTTGAGGGATTTTACTGGCATGGTATTGCAAGGATCACATTAGTCCATGCAGGAAACGCTGCAGATTTGCAAGGGCTGAATATGTGTTCTCTGGCAGTGGAGGAATCTGCCCTTTAAGTTGTTGCTGTTTCCCTAACTTGGAATCAGAAACTGATTGATGAACCAAATGAGCCCAGCCTGTACTCATCCTTCAACATGTTGCAGTCTGGAGGAGGGGAAAGAAATATATTACTGGCAGGATTCATTTTTCTCAACAGATGTGGTACTGTGTGCTTGAAACTTTGCAGAAGCATGGAATATTAGTCCCACTCCCAGAAAAATGCATCAGTGGATGGGAATATGTCACAACCTGTAAAATCCATTTATAAATGTTGCCAGCAACTGATTTACACCAGTGGGGTCTCTGCAACCTCTCATGCTGTTGTGACAGTTATTGCATATCCATATGAGACCATGTGTGCCTTCGTGGTCTAAGCTATCACTAGAAAAGAGTTACGCTGCAGTAAATGCTGAATTTGAATGTCACAGCAGACATCCATCCAGGAGAAAGGTGGGCAGAGGGGTAGCAGGAAAACCTGCTGAAAAGCACAGGTAAGCCCTTTGTGCTGTGGAAATGAATCTGGTTTTGGTGCTGGGGGCTGAGTTTGTATTCATATACAGAAGTAAAACAAGAGTATTCAGACAAGTGGAACATGATCTGATAAGCCTGGAAATGACTCGGCCGGGCTATCCAGCCTGAATGACATCCTGTCTGTGTCCTTTCAACAAGTTTGATTTGAGCACAAGCTTCCCAGAGGAAGCCTTTTCCTGTGCTTTCTGTCCTGCTTCACTACTTCACAAACTCCCTGATGGTAGGAGCAGTGCAGGATGATGTGAGAGGAGAGCTCTATGCTGTTCTTGAAGGGACAATTTTTCTTCTGGTTTTTTTTTTTTTTCAGCACTGTAACCTCAGTGTCCTTTCAATATGGTACAAACGGAGCCTTTTCCTTACTCTGCCAGCTTAATACAGTAACGAAGTTGTGCCCTTCCTTTACTAGATGCTTGAACTCTGTGTGCATGCTCTTCATCTGGATACGAACAGATAAAGCTAGAAATAGGTCTACTCAGGTTTTCCAGTATGAAGATGATGTAACAATTTTCATAGACTTCCCAGAGTACAATTTCATTAAGGTTGCTATCCACTGAATGAAACTTTTGCAAAATGTGTATCCTTATTACATGAATAAAATGCAACAAGATTTGTGCCTGAAGATTCATAGATATGAATAATGTTCGCACAATACCAAGTTTCACTAAACTGAATATAAAGATTTATATTTGAACTGTAGTCTTCAATTTGCACGATTTATGCCTAGCAGTTGCATGACTGCATTTATCAGAAGGGGGCTGTTCTTCTTGGAAGGTAATTCTACTAAAGCTTGTGATCATTTGGCTCTTGATCAGTTAAATGAATTGAATCTCATTTTCTGTGCCTGTCTCTTCATATGTTTTCCATCCTCACATGCTTCAGTTCTGGCAAGAGGAATACATATTTAAAATCGGGATATGAGTCACTTGCTCATGAATCAGCCAAACACGGGCTCTGTACCTAACACCATCTTTAGCATTTCTCCTACATGTGGTAGTTGTTCCATCCACAACGCACGTGGCTTTTAGGAATCTTCAGTGTTTTCACGTGGAGAAGTAAATGCTCCCCATTCTTGGTCTTTAAACTTCATAGGATATTAGATTGTGTAACTGCTTACTTCTGAGTAACCTGGCATGTCATAGGTGGGTGGGAGATCAACAGTCCTTAGGTAGTCTTCAGGTTCATGTTGATACCTCTAAAGCTCTTACTGTGTACCCATTACTGCTGCTGGAAGGGTATTGCCATTGGAAGAGGGATCTTGAACGTTGCTGAAAAAGCTCAGGAGAACTTGGATCAGGATGCAAATATGAACAAGTTAACTCTATTGGGTTATGGCAAATAATAAAGATCATCGATACAGTCTCACTGATGCAACCGCTCAACCCTAAAAACCCCATATTGACTGCTGCCATATCAGTTGCATCAATTAATTAACAAATAGCACTTTCATCTTAATAAGAAAGAACAGAACAGTCTCAAGTAGAAATAACATGCTAGACCAGAAGTAGCCAGCTAACCATTTCTGTGTTAAAATAACACAGGATAGAGCTCTTTATACATTTTCTAAAAATATGGCTTTGGTTTAAAATAACAAACCTGAAAATGCAAGGGAAAGGATCACCAAAAGCACCTTTTTTTTTTCCATGACGGATGCCTCTCCTGCAGCTGCAAACACATTCATTTCTCCATAATCCCTGGCAGTGCGGAAGAAAGAGAGCCTTCAGGTGAAAGGTTACCTACATTTATAATGTCAGGCACTGAGACTGAGGAGGTAAAAGGTAAATGGTAATTTTATCATTAGCGTGCCTGACCCCTTGGCCCCACCATATCTCATAGGAGACGTTAAGAACGGCTCACCTGTCAAGATGCAAACACTTAAAGGTCAACGCGCACAGAAATCTTCAAGAGCTTACAACTGAATCGCTGACACCTTTTATTATCACCGCTTAAATAAATGATTCAAGTGGCAAGACAAGGGTAAGATTGGTTTAATGTCAAGATTTACAAGAGGAATTCTTGGAGCATTGTTTTCTAAACTCTATGTAGATATGATTCTTTAATTCTAGAAGTGTGTGAACAATAAGGCATGATTCCCACAATTTACAGTTTATATATTCCTCTTTTGTGAGGCTTTCCAGCACTGCACAGGGGGAGGGTGTTTCGCTTTCCTTGGAGCAGTGACTGCAGAGTCCGGGATCCACTATCATCCTAGTGTACAATGTTAGAAAACTCATTTAACCTCTGTGCATGAGAAGCGGGGAGTTATGACTTAAGAGGATGGGAGGATATCTTGCCACCTAATCACAGTTTTCTTAGAACACTTGCTACACTTCATTGTTACATAATGAGGTAACTGGGTGAAAATCTATTTCCTCTTTTTCCAAGTTGTTTTCCCATTGAAAAGCTCCGAAGTGTGGACACATCAGCACCAGGGTTCGGAAGAGCACCAGGGCTCACGCAATATGTACAGGAGCAAGAAGTGTAATTCTAAGGGGCGAGTGTAATTTACTCCTGACACTATGTGCCACACCTCCTGTCGTTACTAAAAGGGCCAGTCAGGTACACAGGGCCCCTGAGCGTGACTCGCGCAGAGCCAATGCTCTGTAATATAAAAGCAATACTTCTGTACTGCTGCAGTAATGGACAGTCAGTCAGCAGTGCTGTGTGTTGACCAGGGCAGAGAAACAGACCTGGCTGAGATTCTGCAGCTCAGCAGACACTGAGTAAGTCATGTCTGAGTCAGGGTACTTAGGCTGTAAGGAGCACTCAGAGCTACAAAAAGAAGAGAAGTAAAGCAGAGTGGAAGAAGATGGATTATATGGCCTGAAAAGTGGACCTCGCTCCTTTGCTCTGAGCAGGTCCACAGTCTCATGGCTCTGTAAGATCTCCTAGAACAAATCCCCTTTTCTTACGGCTGTTACACTGCTCAGCATTTCCAGTGAGCCCACTTGTGCAAGTGAGCTGCCCTTAAGGGAGAAGGAATGTTCTTTTGGGAGGCTGCCAATGGTGAAGTGAGAGGGAGCAGGGTTGGTTTAGCACAAATATTGCACAGTAGCAATATTTTTAGTTTCACAACTACGAGCACAGCAAGTGATGAGTAGCCTGTGATGCAAGCACCCTCTGCATCTATATCTCTCCTGTCCTCCTCACACAATGATCACTGTTCTCATTAATCTGCTGCCCTCTGCCTTGTCTCCACCTCTCCTCAGAAATAATATATTCACTTCCTTTTGACTTGGTGACCTTCAAATTTACTTCTCCAGGTAATGTTCCACATACTTTCTCCACGTATTTCATGAAACTTCTTCCTGAAACAGTTGCATACCACTGAAGCTATCGAATGGAAAGCTTCCTTTCTCCTCTCCACATATCACCCATATCACAAGCACACTATCGTGCTTGCATTTTTTCCTATATTATTTTGGTTTTGTCATCTTGCTGCTGTGCTGCATAAAGCAGTGCAATAATAAAAAAGCTTAAATGAGAAAGAGGAGGAAAAAAACCCCAAAACGTAGTTCCCCTTCACATTTAAACAAACACACATACACACATCTCTTCCAGTTCTATTTCTGAGCAAATCTCTTCCTGGTTGGTTGGTTGGTTTGTTTTCCTACAATAAGAGATCCAGTCTAAGTGACTTTCCTTGGTTTCATTGCTGGGATGTAATTCTATTCAGAAACACCCCAGTAGCTGTTCCTGGAGGGCTGCAGTCTCACTTTGGCATTCACAGTTATAAAAGGAGAGAGAACATTGCGCCTGCAGAGAGCTGCGAGGGATACAGTGGCAAAGCAGTTTAAGAAAGCATTCTTACATTCCTGATTAATAATCCCCCTTTATTAATAATAATTAATAATTATGATTATCATTCTTGCTAACTGTGAAGCTCAAGGACACCAGAGATTGCCAAGTATTTAATTTCTAGCAAAATGCAGTATTTCATATTTATTTGCCATCCTCCGCTGAAAGCAGTTCCTGTCTGAAGGCAGGCATTAGGGGAGAGCTAAGTTCTTGGAATCACCATGTCCTCAACTCACATCCCCTTAACACTTCAGGAAGGTTCATCTAAGGCTTGAATGATCTTGAACCTTGACTGGCAACACAGGACAGCAGTTTCTTCAGTTTATTAAAAAGCATCTGCTTTCCCAATAACTCTGCCTCCTTGGCTAGTGTCCCTGCTAGGATATTTTCCATCGTTGCTGCCACTGCTGCTTTTATGGAATTTAATACATAGAACAGAACTGTATGAAGCACAATCTCTTCTGCCTTGCCTTGCTCTCATGCATCAAAAACTTCAGTGCTATCTTAATTTTCACCATTGGTGATTAAGAGATAGTAAAATTGTTTATAACTGGTATAAAAATATTTTCACTTTTTTACCTGACCACCTGAGGAAGACACCTGGTAGTAATAAAATTATTTTTACTACTTGCCTTTCAGGACACAAAAGAAATAAAACACTTTTTTTATCCAAGTATTATACAACTGTGCTTAAGCAAAACATCTGTTATGACTCACTGAAATCAAACAGCCCCCTTTTTATGTTCTTTGGTTGTTTTCTTGTTTTGAATTATTTATTTTCCACACTCTCAGAAGCACGCAAAGAGAAACCAACAATCAAGAGCAGCCTTCTAAACTCTCTGAAAGCTCAAAGAGATCGAGGCTTCCTCCTTTGCTTACCCTGCAAAGCTGTTTCTTTTTGGATCACAGTAGTCCCTGTTTGAAATCTGACTGCTAACATGTGCAGAACACGTCCCCGCCTCACATGCTAACTGGTTTCTTGCACATGAGAAACAGACACCACTCAGTAGTCAAGGCAAGCATCATGTTGCTGCTCCTGTCTGGAAGTTGACATGTTAGATAATAAAGGATTCTCAGTTTGTAATGTGGTACTGCTGGTGATGCACCAGATACTTACAGGTGGAATCTAACTAAACATATCCCCTCACCACCTTTTCCCTGCAGAGAAGGAAAACAGATCCACTTGTAGGTCTTCCCAAAGCTGGGAGATGCTGCTCTGCCCATTTCCAAGCCATGGGAGAAGGCAAAGCTGCCCAGGGGTGTGCTCACTTTTCTATCTGTTGGTACATGCTGCCATAACCTCCCCCGTAGTGTAAAACATGTCTCGTTCTGTATACTTGAAGAAGTAAGATTAAGAAAACCCTGGGCTGAGGATTCTGAAACATTCTTGGCTTAAGGGACCTGATATTCCATTTCAAGATCAGACCTCCCTTTCTTTCTGCATATCCACATGGGCTAATGCAAAGTGAGTACAGATCACGGGTGTCTCGATGCAGAAGTACCTGACACTTGCTTTTCCTCGCTGGAAGTGCCAAAGCAATGGTGCAAAGGAACAGAGCATTTGATCCTAGCACTTCAGAATAATGGTTGCTCTTAAATGTTGTTTCAAAGCTTTCATGTATCTCTTTCCTTCACGCTTCTGCCTCCCCGCAACAGACTTTCTTGTGCACATTGGTGGAATCAGCCCTCAGTGCAGTGGAGGAGACAGACAGTCAGACTAATGTATTCTAATACCTCCTAACACCCAGATTTTTCTTTGTTGTTTTGTTTCTTAATACTCTCCAAGTGCAAAATATGTAGGAAGCCACGCGTGAATTCTGGTTATACTTTTGCCCCCTAAGAGACAAACACAGGCAGGAGCATTTTTATAGGAGAAGAAAAAGAACATCCAATTTTCCACTACAAAACAGGTGCACACGGATTTTCAAAGTACATTGCGCTTGTCTCTCTTGTTTATTTAATCCTAATTTATTGGATCATGACAAAGAATAGTGCAGTTTGGTTTTTCTGGCATGTTCATGTCCACAGCAAAAAGGTCATTGCATTTGGGTACTAATCTACCAGTGCAGTAAGCCGTGATTAAAATGTCTCGGTAATGTTCTCAAAAAAGCTTTACAACTGCTTGAATCCATATCCATCCATGGCCAGAGAAGAGGGGATGCTAGTCGGCTTTGGTTAAATAGATATAAACTTATTCCCCAGTCAGTCAGCTAGAGCAGCAGCCCTGCATTTCAGTGAGCTAAATAAAAAGATTGCCTGGGGTCAGGATAAAAGCAAAGGTACGTAGGGCCATGAAATAGTTTTCGCCGTTATCATTTCACTTCAGAGGACCCAACAGAGCTCTCACCGGGGATCATGAGTGACCTCAGCTGTCCCTCTAAGTTTTCTTATGCCTCTACGTATATTATAATAACTTACTATAAAGAAAGAGAAGGGTTAAACAAGGAGGACAACGGAGGTGTGTTTTGGCTTTGTGTTATGTTCTAATTCAGTCAAGGAGCCTGAGTTTTGGACAGATAAGCAGGGAGGGATGGAGGCCTTAGAATAAAGTGAGGTGAAGGTACAATGCAAAAAAAGATCTCTGTTCAACTTGTGGGTGAATCTCTGTGTGCCTGGGCCACGCTTCCCCTGCTGCCACTCTGCGGCTTCTCCTCTTTCCTTTTCATAATCGTCCCCGTTATGATCCTTTGTTCACAAAGGTAGAAAACACGGAGGGCTCTAATGATGCATTATCACAGGTCAGAGAACGAACCACATAAATCTCCCTGGCATTTGCCTCCACACGATACCTCTAAAAGGACAGCAGCGTTCCTTAAAGATGTAGCTTTTCCCCGGTCAAAGAGGGCTCAATGAGGCAACGTACCTGTGGGCTTTGGCTGGGATAATCACCTTTTCCTCTCACTGCTCCTTGGACAGCTCCGACCTCGCCTGCTTTTCTTCAGGCCGCCGTGTTTTCTGTAATGAAGACTAGAATTCAATTGTACATCTGGGACTAATAGCTTTTAAACCTAAATTATTTCTCAGCTGCAATTACAGTCAGGTTGTCATAAACATGCAAGCAGTGCAGTACGGAGAGGAGAGATGTCTTCACTGTAAAAGCCATTTTGAAAGCAAAACTTCAGTCTAATTTAAAGATGTTATTGTTGTTATAGTCGGAGACTGATGGAGCTGTCTTGGAAGACCATGTCAGATCTGTACTTGGCTTAGTTTAAATCAACAGAAAGGAAACCTAGCTTGTACAGAGGAGTAAGAGTAAGACTATGTCTAAACTGTCAGTAATCAATGGCAGTTGTGTTATTGTCCTGACAGTATGATGGCAGTTCAGTGAAGCAGTCGTGAATTTTTCATAATACCAATGAAAGCAAAGACTTTCAAAGAAATAATAAGGTTTACTATATATTACACAAACAATTACCAAGGATAGGATACAATAGAATAGAATAAACTTTGCCATATACACCAAGAAGAATCTGGTTTTTAAACAGTGACCACTGTACGTGTTCTTTGCTGTAAATAAACCAGCAACACCCCTGAAGTCTTATCATGTATAGCTGGTCATTCCCATCCAGGGTGCAAGGAAAAGGGATTTAGATTCCCATAACATGAGCATGTCGATATCTTCCACACAGTCAACACCACCAGTGTGATGTCTGCACGTGAAGCAAGTCATCATAAATTGAGCTGCACATTTCTGATACTCAGCTAGTCTACTTTTACTTCAGAATCAAATAGCATTTATTTTGCACACTGCTCATGTATTTATTTTTCTCCTGCTTCATTTGTGCTTCATCCTGCTTCCTAAAAACCACTTTTGCAGCTGTAAGGAGGATATTTCCTTCTATTTCCAGACTAAAGATTGCACATATTTCTTTCCTAGCTGTTCTCAGAACAGCATCTTTTCTCATCGTGTTGCCTCTAGACTGACTGGCAATCATTTTCCACCAAGCTCAACTTCTACGTAAGATCTTTAAGCAAGTTTATCTAAGTTACAAAACCATTTATGCCTGTGTTCTTCAATCTACTTATTTTACATTCTCTTTCATGAACATTCAGATCTGGTGATCAAAGGCTCTTAATTGGTCCCTTGTTAAAACAAAACTCTTTGGGTGTTGGTCTTTGGCTTCCTTTGCATTGCACTCACAGGATTATCTTTTCTTAGTCATACAATATTATAAAGCCATTGTATTTAGTTAGTTCCAAAGCAGAACTGAAAGATCTTTTTCAGGGTCCTGTTCCTTTTTAGAGTGCCAGTGGGAATAAAGTTGCTCTGTAGACCCTAACAGGCTGACCATACTGGTTTTCATGAACAGCTAAGAGATATTTGGTAATAACAATAATAATGCTTATATATAATTTGCATTGCACGATGCACATTTCTCCCTGCAGAGTAGCAAGTTTTGCTAAGCAGTATTTCATGACAATGGTTTCTTACTTCCCATAAACACAGCAAGGGGTCAGCTGAGAGAAGGAGACTTTGCACAATGAATTTAAACAATATACTCGAGGAACTTAACGTTGGGGAAGAAGTTGGAGACAACATCAGCAAGGGTTGGTGAATCTGAAAAAAGGACACAAAGCAGACACATGGATTTCTGCATCCCCCAGCAGAGATGGTAACACAGTGGACTCCATGGGCAAGAATGACATCTGCTGAGGTACCTCCAGTGATGGACAACAAGCTAATGAAATTTATCAGCTGAGATCTTGCAGTGAGAACTGGGTTAGAGAAAGAAAAAAAAAAAAAAAAGAGTCTTGGTGCACACAGCTAGATTACTAATGCATTTGAGTTAATACTTCTCCTACTGAGGAAACAGGATCATTTCAGAATCAAGGAATTTCCAGGATGTGACAAATTAATCAAAACCAAAAACTATTTTCCTAGTGATAAGTTACCAGCTAAGAAATAAGAAAAGAACGTTTCCTTCATTTCTGGTAAGACTGTAAAACTGTAATTGCTGAAGTTGCATCCAACTCTAACATCTAACTCTATTCAGCTGCACGATCTCCTGAAAAAGCACCGCTTCCAGCTTTCATTCCCTCTTTCTATTCTTTTTATTCCTCTCATCATGTTCTCACCAGGAGGGGTTATTTTTCCACACAAAAGCGCTGATCAAACAAGTGTTTTCTGTGGCTCTAGGTATAGCTGATAATAAAATGGTGCTCTGTACAAGAATGTGCCTTGTACAATAAAGGTGCCACCAGATATTTTATTATTGGCTCCAGCACCTACCAGTAATAAGATTCATGTAATACAACAGTATGTACCACGGCCACTTTTTTTTCTTACTTAACAGGACTGATGCTTAATTCAGCTGTGTCTTAAGTGTGTGTTTAACATGAAACTTATCTAATTCAAGTTCATAGAGCCCCTCAGCTGCTCAAGGACTTTCACAAAATCAGGACTCGAATGTGAAAGCCTGTCCTTTTAGGCAGATGGATGAAAGACTTGACAACAGTTTAGGGAGTTGTTATCCTGCCATTCCTACAAATTAATCTCATCAAAATACTTCAGCCATTTACCATCCTTTCTTTTGTGTTAATTTGCTTACAGACCTGTTGTTTTTGCCAACTCCTCGGGATTATTGAGGCATATGTAAGAACAGATAGAACTGGGAACGTGCTGTAATTAAAAGGTAAGGGATTGAAGACAGGAGCTTTCCCTTCTTGTTTGCTAGCAAGCGTGAGATACGTTGTCACTGTTTGATAAATAAGAAACTAACGCCATAAACACCAGCATGCTCTTAAAGTAGTTAAGAGTCATCCTTGGCATGCAGCATAAAATATTCAGTGCAGTTCAAGGTCCAACAGTGCCTCTGATTCACGATATTTATCTCCACAAAATATATCTGTATGTCTGTCATGTTTGTGCTACGTAAATGGAGCCACCTCAGTGTGCGGCTATCAAATGTAATTTCTTTTAACTGGAACAGCACTGCTTCACAAGTAATTGTGCTATATATTAGATGAAGTCCTGGAAGAGAATAGTTCAGCTTTTATATAAGCACATGTGATGAATGAGCAGTAGAATCAGCTGAGTCAGTAATCAATGGCTGACTACAAAATACATATGTCTGGGAATCCAATAAATTGATTTATTTTCAGAAATCACATCTTATGTTGAACGTAGTGTTTATCAGCATTAATCTTCGGTACTGGCTGCCACTGGGGCTGTAAGTTATTCATTTGTGAGAGCTCCCTGATTGATGTTGTTCATACAAAGTTCTATTCTCAAAGCAATATCTACATGGAAAAAAACATTTTGCCATGATAAAGAGAATTATTGATGTTTTCATTGTTAGACAGTAACATCTCATCCAGGATTCACAGACCGTAGCAGATTCAGTAGCTTCAACTTTTAGGTACTTGTGGTGATACTTTGGCTTCAAACCATAGGATGAGACTCCAGGCAAAGCACAAAACCTGGAGCACAGAAAAGGAGGAGATCCAAATAACATTAATATAACTTTCTGGCTACACACTTCTTCTTGGGGTCATACCCTTGACACTCGCTGGTATGAAATCCAAGCTATGAAATCCACTGAGAAACACTGTCCGCACCCAGGGAAAAGGTCCGCGTAGAGGAACAGTCACCTCTGACCTGCTCCATCCATGTCCCCACCACAGAACTAGGAGGTGTGGAGGGGTCCTCCTTGGAGGGCTTTAATTCTTACGTTATGGACATTCCCTGTATGCCAGATAAGACACTTTTATGTCTTATTTGTCTAAGAAAATAAAGCACATGAGGGCGTTCCTATTTATTTATCTCTCTTGATATCTGCTTTCATATCCCAACCACCTTCCCTGCTTATTTTTCTAGGCAATTGTTGAATTTCCTTTACAATAACTTTTGTGGGTTTTGGTTGGGTTTTTTTTCTTTACAAATCAGCTTTAGTTCTCTATCTCTTTGTACCTATATTTTCACTGTATCTTTAGCACTAGGCATACATTACTGAAGGAAGTCTGTTGTTGGTTTTAAGGAATATTTCTTTGAGTGACTGTTGCCTTTTTACTGGATATCAAGAGGAGGGAAACCAGAAGGTTTTTCTCATTCAGATATACTCACAGTTTGGACTGAAGTGTGAGGTTTGACAGACCTGGCCAAATATTAGGATCCACGAGCATTTTAAAATAACATCAATCACATATTTGTCCCTTTTAGCCAGATAGTACACCTCCGAGTCACATATTTTAGCTTCCCAAGGGTTAATTATTTTAGCTTGGTAGTCTAATTCTGAATATCAACCCTAGGTTTAAACCCTGGAGTGTGGATCTGAGAAATTGTCTTCTGCTAATCCAACTCCCTAGAGGCATTTTAGGTGATTACAGTCATTCTTGCTGTAATTTATATAATTATAGAAAATCTGATTTTTCTTGGTTGTCTTTTTTTTTTTTTTCTTTTCCCATTTGTCTCCTGTTGCCTGGCCCGAAATAGAAGGTAGAGATTTCATTTATGCTGCTAGACATGTAAGTGTATGTATTTTCCCCAAGCTGTATTGTATTGATCGTGGGATGTTGTGGTGATGATTTACCAAGTGACATCTTTAGAAAAATATATCTCTGCTGAACTACCCATGGAGGTGTACGTGAGACTCAAGATAAGGGAATGAAAGAGCACTAACAGGCCCTAATGGCCTTGACCGGCCTCACTGGTCTGTTCTAGAAACAGGTATCACTTTTCTTTGAGAAGGATATTGTAGACTCAGAGAACTGGGACAATTTTATTCTGCTTCTGTTAGGCACCATAAACTGCCTGGATTGGAAAAGATCCCAGTTCAAATCCCATCTCTTCTGGGAAGGGCTCTGCATATTCCCCTGAGTATTCAGAGGAGGCTTTAGGTCTTGCTGAAATGCTTCCTCTTCTTGTGAAACACTTCGATGCTTATTAGAGCACATCAAGGAGTGTGTGAGAAATACCTGATAGCAATAGAATCGATTGTGATTGATAGATAGATAGATAGATAGATAGATAGATAGATAGATAGATGCCATCTCCTGTCTGCTGTGCTCTTCTATTCCAAGGACACAGGTAGGACTTGAGTGTCCAGCTCTGAAAGCACACGATCTGGAAAAAGAGAACAGGAGAAGCTACTTCACACAAATTTCTTTGGTTTTCCATCCAAGCATAGATCTATCTGAAATCCTTCTGAAGAAAAGAGATCATATTTTTGGTGGGAGCTCAGAAGTGAATACTTGGTTGAACTGGGAATTCTGCCCAGGGAAGGAACTCACAGCTGTAATTCACCCCTGCACTCGGCTTCACAGCAGGGTTGGTAACACCAACCCCGATGACCCTTTGTTAGCATAGCACACAAATGAGTCCTGTAGTGGTTTAGTAACTTAAAAGAAACAGAATTCAACAAAACACTAAATCTTGCCTTAGTGTTAGACTTTATGGTGTTTGATTCACAGTATTTTTGTATTTGTCAGCAATTAATTAATATCGTGGTGCACAAAGTTACTAAGATAGCTTTAAACCAGTAGATTCCTCTGGGTTTCCTCCCACTCTGACACTCCAACAAAGAATAGGTGAATGAGATATTTAATATATTTTTTTCATCACCAAATATTATTCTTTAGCACTTTGCTTGTATTAAGGAGCAGATAATACACTATGTTGAGAACAATATTTATTTGTAGCGGTTCACCACCTCTTCATTTACATAAATACTTATGACTCTTATTTCTCGCCTTCTCCAATCTCTCTCTCCCCTACAGCTTTATTTTTATTACAAGTTTTTATAGCTGTTATTAGTAGAAAAATACTATTAACCAGATATTTAGTTGGTGTCAACTGGATCTGGCCCTTTATAAGCTCTACTTGTCCTATTAAAAAACAGGCAGTATGTGACTGAAAAGCAGAAGAAAAGTAATCACTGGTATATCATCAAGTAGGTTATTGCTTTTCTCACTCATCCCTCTCCACCTCACTCCCACATACTAAAAAAAAAATCAAGACAAGCAAGGTTTTCAAATCATATATTCCTTCAGCAATAATAAGCTGGTTGATGCTCAAAGCTTCTCACCAGCCTTAATCCCCTAAATCCCTTGCATGCCATAGCAAATTGAAATTCAGTTGGGGCTGTCCAGCCTTGTAAAGACAAACCATCCTTCATCAAAGAGGTGTCTGTATTGATAAATTGCTCCCTTCATACGCATGACACTATCTCTAAAAGTGATTTGTGTACATTAGGACAGCAGAAAAAGATGAAACGAAAAACCCTTAAGAGTAAACTAAGATGAAGAACAAAAAAGATTACTCGGAACAGTCAAGTAGCTTTTTACAGAACCAAATTTGGGGAAGAATCATTCATTGCAGGCTCTGCAAAACCCAAGCCCTGCATATAGGCACAGCAGATATGACTTACCACGGGTGTAAAACCCACTGTGGAGCTGCTGAGATGGGCTTCTGAAACTATCGTGGCGATGGAGTTCGGGAGGGCAAAACACTGAGTGAATGGAATGAATTCTTCTGTTGTCCCATTGAAAGCAAACAAATTACAACATTAACAAGTATTTTGATTCCCTCTGTTCTAGTGCAACTGGGATAAAATCTTAAGATGCTGTTGTGGTTTATCCAATGCTCATTTTTTTCCTGCGACTCTGGCTGCTGCTGTGGGTGCTGTCTTCCCAGCTGAACTGGCCTGTCATGTGTAGCTACTCTTTGTTGCTTTTTGCAGTGCTCCTGATATAAAACACATCGAGAAAGGTTTGCTCCTGTCTTAGATTTTCACAGCAACTGCTGCTTAGGATGTAGAACGCTGTGCTGCTCGTGGTACTTCAGGGGTCTCTATGCTTTTCTGATTAAGAAGTCTAAAGAGACAAAAGCTAAGGGAAAGTGAATACACGATAAAGTAGGGGATTAGTAGGGATTGGATACTAGGATGAGAAGGAGACAAACATAAGCAGCATTAAGGAGTCAGTTCAGTAACACATTTAAGAATATCTGATTAAATGAATGCAGACGATTAAGTGATTTGCTAAATAAGAACTTGAAGCTTAAAACTTCATTGCACACCTCAGCATTAGTAAAAGCAGAAGTAACTTGGCAAATTGTCTACTTAAGAAAATGGGGATTTCTTGAATGTCTATTTTTTTTTTTCTTCACCTGGGTTATTTAGACTCTGGAAATGGATTCAGGACTCCTATAAATTTAGGCACATAGCTTGTACCTTGGCTTTATTTTGTATAACTTCTTTTCATAAGATGGTACCAAAAGAACCAAACTGCGTTCCTGTGTAAAGTTGTCTGTGGCTTGTTCTGCCCTGTTTAAATTGCAAGTGTAAAATACATTTGAAGAATATCTTCACCCAAGCAGAATTCAATGGAAGTGAAAGGTGACAACTGGATAGTACCTGTTTTAGTAGCATCATTCTGTGTTGCAGTGAGGAGCAGGTGAATATCTATTTTGCAGCAATTAGGAGAAAAAATCTGGCTGAAGAATCTACTCTGTTAATTCCCAGCCCCAATTTGTAAGAAGAGTATTTTCCTGGGTAGAAAACCCTCTCTTGTCTCCTGCCACGGAAAACCCCTCAGACCTCAGGCTCTGTAATGAAAAACGGTGACAAGTTATGGCGGACCAAATTTTTTTAAACCATTTCCAGTCCTTCTCTCCCACTTCCATCAGCCTTCCCCGTGGCATTATGGGCCCTTCACAAGA
>JAAGNO010002480.1:0-23423 GCA_033439905.1 Ceryle rudis
TTCTATACTTATATATACTATAGAACAATCAACTGATTGATTATAGTACTAAACAAAGGCTATTGTCTCTATCCTTTCTCCCAGATCAATAGCATTTTATGGCCAGCACCATCTGACTCTGGTTTATCATAAATAAATAATTTTCTGCTCATAAAGTAAAGCTAAATAGGTTTTTTTTGCTGCTTGAGAATTCTGTTATGGTGTTTCTTAAAGACACATAAGTAATTTATTTCTGATTTTGTCTGTGTTGATATGAAAAGGTGATGTTAATTTTCTTCTCAGTGGATTCTCTGGACAACACAGACTTCATGGTCTTTTATGACTGCAGATTTATTAATCAACTCCCTTTGCTTCCCAGACCCTATATTTAGAACTGAATCCTGTGTCCTTTTGACATTTTTTATCAAGTCCTGATATAAAGCAAGCATTTTGTTTTGTGGTTGGTTGTACTTTCTGAGAGTCTTTGCATCTTTCCATTGCCTACTGGGAAGAGATTGATGATTATCTGAACTTTACCTGTGATCTCTATGTGCACCTTGCTGTGTCAACATATCTCCAAGGTACATTTTACATGTTACATTTTTTTTTGCTGTTTTGTGCTAGTCTCAGAAGTCTGACCCTGTCAGCTCTGACAGAAACCTCTGGTCATGCTCCTCTACTGCTTTTCATCCTCTACCCCGCAAAACATCATCTGTCTTGATCTTACTATCCTCTGTATCATCAAAAATTATTGCATATCTGTGCAGCATATTGTCTGCAGAAAAGAACAACTCTGTGACCTTCTGAAAAATTGTCTGGCCAAAAAGGTATCAAATATGTGCAAATGCGAGAAGAAAAAAATATTTGGGATCATACATCTTTGCTTCCTGCATCAGAGATTATTCTGGTTTAAATTTTAAGGATTGATAAAGAACTGTTAGTTTGTACCCAAAGTCTGATACTCATCTATAATCTGCTCATTTCCAGGATTTGGGAGTGTAACATGATTCCAGATTTTGGTCAATAACATTGAATTAGATGCCCAGTACTTCTTCCTCGCAAACTATGCTTATCTGTTTCTGAAACATGAACATATTTCTGAAGTAAATGCAAATTGTCATAAAATATAGGTTTCTGAATATATGCTTCTGAAATCTTCTTTCTGTTACAAGATTTCATTAAATTGTTCCTCCATTGTTTTAATATTTTATCCCCCGAAGTAGTGTGCTTTTGAGAACACAAAGGAATTGTTTTTCCTTCTATACTGGGTAATTCTGGTCTTGGTGCTTATCAAAATTGTGTTCTATTTTTCTCACATTTATTACCCAAAGCTGTTGTTTGCCTTCTTGTTGAGATGATCATCCCTATGAATGCTGTGATTTAGGATGGTGGTGCCCAGTGACAGCACAAGGGACAACAAGCACAAACTGGAACACAGGAATTTCCACCTAAACATGAGGAAAAACTTCTTTAAGGGTGATGGAGCACTGGAACAGGCTGCTCAGAGAGGTTGTGGAGTCTCCTTCTCTGAAGACTTTCAAAATCCACTTGGACACATCTCTGTGCAACTTTTTCTGGGTGACTGTTTTGGCAGAGGAGTTGGACTATATGATATCCAGACGTGTCTTCCAACCCTTACAATTCTGTGATTATATGTTCACCTCTTCGTATTGATATTTGTTGTGGGGATTTTTATATTATTACTTGGTTTATTTATTTATTCCTTGGTGGTTATTGCCATTTCAGTGACATACTGGGTTATGAACCTCTGTACATTAAAGATAATAGACGCTCTGTTTTTAATTTGACTACTACTCCATCCATCTTTAGGTATACCTCATTTTTGTATAAAGAATTTCTCAGAGCTAAAGGTAGTACTGTCATCCTCTTTGTCCCCACTGTGTGTATGCAGCCTTTGCTTGCATATCCTTGTAATTGTAAAAGAAAAAATACAGGTCTTGACCCTTGTACTAAAACACTGTATTGTATTGCATGATGCTCTCTGTTGTCTTCAGTGGAATCCACCTTGGAGATCTTCATGCCTTCCTTCATCAGATCTGAACTTTAATTTGATCAGTGTGGTTTCCTTGCCTTAGAGAATTTTAATTGCATTTGTCAAGGTTTAGTTCCAAGTGCATCTTTGGACATTTTTCATTCTATCTACCAATTACAGTTTCGCATCTTGTCAGAGTTTTGCTTAGTTCTACACAGATTGCAAGATTGACTATCAAACCACAAAATCTTGTTTCAGTACTTAAAAAAACCAAACGAAAACAACAACAACAAAAAAAATCAAACCACCAAACCAAAACCAAATCAAGATCCCAAAATATTAGGACATACGTCTGGAGATGTCTCTTAAAATCTAAATATTCTTCCAATTTCTATAATGGTTTCATGTCATTTTGCTTTGTAATAGAATTGTTCTGAAAACTGCAAACACATCAGTGTAAGCAATTATCATAAATTCTCAGCACCTTCCTCCTAGTTACACCCATTACTTGTGGATGCAAAGAGAAGAAGTGTCTAAATATTTTCCAGATATCATATACATACATTTCCAAGGTTCTTCATCTTCATGAAGAGGCAAAATCTGTCTTTGCTCAGTGAGACTTCCAATTAGTCACCACAGGGAAATGTGAGCTTCTGCACAGCATAGCATTCTCTTCCTTTGGTGGGCAGGGCTTTTCACCAGAGGTAAATCATTCTGGCACAAAGTTCAGGGTACTTGAGCCTTGCTCTGGTCAGTGTTAGAATTCCTAAATATCAGCAATTGTAATTGCCCTCTGTAATTTCCATCCCTGAGCCATGAGGCCAGGACTGGGATAACAGAAACGCCTGCAGAAAGGCTCTTGAGAGCTCAGATAGCTATATTTCCATCTTAAACTAGTCACGAGTGAAATAACATGGAACAGAGTAGATCTCCAAATGGCTGTGAGATACTTGTAAACTTCTCGCTGGGATTAGAGGAAAGCCAGCCTCAATGGCACTTTGATGGCTAAAGCTGATCATTTTATCTCTCAGACTGGGGATCTGAGCTTTCCACATGAGTAATTCTAACTTCAGGGTTAAAAATCAATCTCAGTATCTCTGGAGCTCCATGTGATGATAAAGGTAAGTTTTAGCTGTATTCCCTGAGACAAAAGCATGAAACTTATATAACTTGTACACAATATGGAATGCCATTTACAATGCCCTGAGACCAGGAAAAAATCTAAACCTTGTACTTGTATAGTTTTGCTGCATTAGGACAGTCAGACTTTGGTACAGGATGGCCAGTGTTGTGTCTGTTGTTGAAGATTTTCAAGATCCAACTGTGTAAGTCCCTGAGCAACCTACTCTGACCTCAAAGATGACCCTGCTTTAAACAAGGCATTGGACTAGAGACCTCTTGAGACCCCTTCCCATTTGTTTTATTCTATCATTACATGATTCAATGATTTACTAATGGCAGATTGTCCTAGGACAAAGGATGATTAAATTTCTCTCCTTCATTTAAAATTCCCCACCCTTTTTGGGATATGCTCCACTGCAAAATGACATAAGAATTAGAAACTTAGCTTGCAGCAATGTTGAGAGGATAAATACATTAAAGATTAGTAAGCACTCAGATACTGTGTTAATGGGGGCCCTATAAGTACCTTCAAGAGATTCAGAGCCCTAAATCATTATTAATGAATTGTATTGATTTCCCTTTAATTTCTGAAATGAAGCTATTATAATAAAGCTTGGCTTTTATTTGACCTTTATCCAATGTGGTAATTATAAACACTATATTACAATTATTTTATTCTTACTCCCAAAGGAAAATAATACATGCTAATCCAGTCTGGGCCAAATGTTCCCTCTCCTGCTTCTTCTGTCTTTCTGGGGTTTTATTCTTAAGCAAATGATATCAAATTACTTTACAAAAAATAGATCAATTGATAGAATGATTAACGAAGTTATACTTAAACATGGGACTGGAGCTTGAGCATATTGAATTATTTCATATTTACCCTATCTCTGTCAACAATAATTAAATATTTGAAAAGGAAAAAATGGCCTGGTGGGAGAAACTGGCAATAGTATAAAGAAAATTTAAATCCAGTTTGTTGATACTTTAAGTTTCTTTTATGACTCTTCTGTAAATTACTGAAGAATATAAAATATCTTAAACACCATGTCCTACTCATGAAGTCAAGTTTCTAAAAATCACCATAAGCCTTTGCCTGACACTGTAGATTCCAAAACTCTTTTAGCACTGTGAGTTTCATTCACTGATCTACCTAGGTGCAGATGCACCCAAATTATGATAGGAATGGGGACCTCAAGGATTAACTGAAACTGAAACATTTTCAGGTACACAGACAAATTGTTCCTTCTCCAAACACACAAGTGCAGTCCAATCCAGCAGGCATTGTCTGAATACACTTCAGGCTTTAGAAGGAGAAAGAAGGAGAAGGGGAAGGGGAAAAAAAGGAAAGGAAAGGAAAGGAAAGGAAAGGAAAGGAAAGGAAAGGAAAGGAAAGGAAAGGAAAGGAAAAGAAAGGAAAAGAAGAAAAAGAAAAAAAAAGGGAAGGAAAGGAAAGGAAAGGAGAAGTACAAAAAAAAAAAAAAAAAAAAAAAGAGTGGTGTTTTAGATGGCTATGTCGTTAGTAGTTTATCTGTGCACTCAGGGATTAAAGCACTCACTGAAGTTGTGGGCTTCCCAGTCTGAAGAGTTTGAGATTTTCTAACTCCCAGAGAGTGCTCCAAAAATTGAACTATATATTCAAGCCAGGAAGTAAGGATGAATTTCGTTTCTCAGTCTCTCTTGAAATACAGTCCTCTTTGTACTGAAAAATTAGTCATGCAAAGGGTCATGAAGAGCAACTATAATTTCCTACCATGGCAAGCTTAACGACATAGATATGGCATGATACAGCTTTAAATATGGAGACCTGGATATTAATAAATTTTCTGAAATGACAGTTAACTAATTTACTTGTTGACTGTTTTATGTGAAATACTCAAACAAAGGCTCTGGAAGGTTTCTCTCCTCCTTCTCTTCTTAATGAAAGAATACTTTTGCTCCCCTCTGGAAAGAGTTCATTTCCACTTTTCTGAAATGAATGCAGAGTTCAGAGATGAAAGGGAATAGCTTCTCAAGGAGGAACAGTTTTCCTATTACTTATCCTTTCTAATTACGTTATGATTTATTGTTTATAACTTTCATTTAAAAAGGAACTTTTACCCTATCAGAGAAAGGTAATTATTGAATGTAGGCCTTCAACATCTTCAGTGCTTCATTAACCTGAAATGTTGGATGAAAGGAGAAGGGCATCATCTCCACAAGACTGTTGATTGAAGGAATGTTTGCCTCTAGCTTTTGAAAGAAAAAGAATATGAAAGCTTGGGAAACCCTTGAGGTCTGTGAATCCTTTCAAAATAGACAACTATGCTGCCTGAGCAGATGATTAAATCTCCAAGTTGCCCGAAAGATTAGCAAGAGTATTCAGCTGCTTTTAAGATAGAGGTGAAGCTAAAAGTTAGGAGTGTACATGAACAAATGAACATTCCTCTGGAGATCCAACAACAGCTCAGAAGAGCCCTGCCCTACCCAGACATCTATCTCCATTCCATGAAAGGGTGTTGATAGTCTCCCTGGAGGTCATGGCTCCCTCCTGTTTGGTCTGAGGAAGTTCTTTCTGCTATCCCACACAACCTAACCAAGCAGGGCCATACAGGAACTCTGCTAGCAACAACACAGACCCTTAACCAATGCTGATATGCAGGTAGTTCCATGTCACAAGGAATCTCTGTTAATCAGGCTAGTGTCAGATATATGAGTGCAACCCATTCAGGTGTATTCACGTAAATCCCTATTCTCCAGCCTGTAGTCTGCACTACAGCACCAAAAGTTGAGGAGAAGCCACAACCCATAGTATCTATATAATGCTAAATGTCCTTTTAGACTGGATTAGAGTGCCCAAATGAAATGTGAAAACCTTTGACTAGTCAAGACATGTCAGTACCAAAATTGGGAAGGATATCTATAGTACTACAGAAGACCACCTACTCAAAATTAACAGTTCCCTGATGTTCTGCATTCTGTCTATAGGCTAACTAGGGATTTCTCATTTACTCTGGTTATCCTGACACTCAGTGATTACATATGACCCACTCTGAATTTGTGACTCGTTTGTCAAAAAAGCGTGAGGTGACGCTTAAGAACCACCTAATCTTTATGACTTGTTATTGCATATCTTTACCATTGGGGTTTAATATTTTAAACTTTTCCTTGCTTGAAAGGCTAGATTTTGTGTCTCGTCTCTCTGACATGACTAGATGTAATCCAGCATTGTTAATTTTGTTTTCATACCAAAATATCTAAGTACTTAAATTTTAACACTTACTCTTTCCGGGTCTCAGTTCCCTATCTTTAAAAATAAGCAAATTAAACTTTCATTTATTTATCTTATTGCTGTGGTTTAACCCCAGAAGGCAAATAAGATCACCACAGCCTCACCCTCCCTCCCTTCCAGTGGAATGGGGAAAAGAATCAGAGGGTAAAAAGGAGAAAAATCGTGGATTGAGACTGAGACAGTTTAATCAGTAAAACAAAACTTTGTATGCACAAGCAAAGCAAAATAAGGAATTAATTCACTACTTCTCTTTGGTAGGCAGGTGTTCACGTGTCCCCAGGAAATTAGGGCTCCATCATGTGTTAATTGGGAAGAGAAACACCATAACTCTGAACATCTTACCTTCCTCCTTTCCCTTTTTATTTGAACTTTTATTGCCGAGCACAATAGCATATGCTATGGAATATCCCTTTGGTCAGCTGGAGTCAGCTGTCCCATTGTGTTCCCTCCCAGCTTCTTCTGCAAACCTGCTAAGAGAAGCAGAAAAGTCCTTGACACTATGTAAGCACTGCTCAGCAATTACTAAAACATCCCTGGGTTATCAGCACTGTTTTCATCACAAATCCAAGATAGCATCATACAAGCTGCTGTGAATAAAATTAACTCTATTACAGTTAAAATCAGTAAACTTATTTAGACTGTGAAATGTTTATATTTGAAACTAATCCTTACTATGCATTTGTGCAGGCCTTTTTATAAGGATACACTCACTTGTATCCCTAAGAATTATGTGAATTTGTTTGAATCTTGTTTCCCAATAGTTTCTGTGATAACCAAGTACCAATATTATAGCAATGATTTGCCTCTTCAAATAAGTTATTGTTGGAGATCTTCACCAACATATTCCTTAACCACCAAGCTAAATGTCCAAACTCTTCATTTTTGTCATAGAGTGCTACATTGCCTAGCCTTACATATTGTAGTATTTTTGTCCATGAGTTTAGTTCTGAACTTGTGAAATACTGAGTTTAACTGACCTTCTTGACTTTAATGACGTAAGTGGGGATTGAAATCATTGAGCACTTTATTGGTTTAGACCCCTTCACTTCTCTAATCTCAGAAGATTACTTCCAGTCACACATGGTCAGCAGGGTACTAGCCTTTCAAACATACTCTTTTAGAGCAGATTCAAACATCTGACTTCTTCCAACCTTGTATATCTCTGAGATTTCTCTCTCTTGGTACAAACCAACTACTCAATAGGTATCAACTTTTCAACTTTTACACAGTGTTTTGTTTGTTTTTTGCTGATGGTAAACTCTAGTATTATGTTTCACTAAGGGATCCTACACTATTCTTTTTAATTGTACAGTGATATGATCAGAATCTGACAGTTGTAAGATAGATGAAGTGAGATGGCACCTTAAGCCAAAGATATATTCCCTGGGTTGCTGTTCATACGGACAATACCATTAAAATAAATAAATAAATAAAAAAAATCTGATCCCTGGTAGACAAAAATCTAACACAAGTGCTTCTGGGGAGGAGGATGCTGATATGAAATAGACTTGAAAGGAAAAAAAAATGCAATGACATGTCTAGTAAGTTGCCATTAAAGTTGTCTGAACTCTAAGGGAAAATGAATGAAAAGAAGGATAAGCAGTGCAAAAGTAAAAAGCTCAGAATCTAGAGATAATACACCTGCAGAAGTTACATCGCTGAAACTAGAAAACCTAGAAAACAATAAGCATATAAATAATATCACAAAAGCAGGTGTGCTAGGGTGGAGTAGGAAGGCTCTAGTGAAGTTGGAAGTGCTCTTAATTTCTTTTTTCCACATTTAAGAAACTTTATTTCCTTTATGACAGTTTACATACTTTTTCACCAGAAAAATAACAGAAAATGTTCCAGGCTTCTGGAAATCCTCCACAATCAAAATAACAATAAATTAAAAATAAGGATAATCTTGTGACTTGCAATACAGCAATCCAGAACAAAAGTATGAGTCAGCATGGCATTGTTGTCTGGAGATCTAAAGGAGACCTAACTGAGGGGAGAAAGAATAAATTAGAGGAAGATTTAGTTAAAACAATTTCTTTTAATGACAAGATTAGATTCTGAGCCATTTCCAGTGATTTTAAAAGGAAATCACTACTCAGTTTCTTCTCCCCCTTTAAAAAACAAAGCAAGCATCCCACTAAAAACATTTATATGAAAACAACAAAGAACTGTCTTTCCAAAAGAAATGCAAAAGACCAGCCTTGTAAGCTATTGAACATCAAAGACTGGAAAAAATATAATCAGTGAATAATCTCTTCAGTTGCACAAAGGACAGATGATCAGAGGACAGAAGTGGGACCTCTAGAGAGAATCAGCTTAAATCTGATGTCAGTGTATCCCTTCCCAATGTAAACACAGAAACTTTGAGAAGTGCTGATGTTCTTCCAGCACCATCAGCACCCCAACTAACCACTACAGGTGTGCCCCCAAAATCCTCTTTGGCAAAATGGCTTGGATGATAGCAAGCAGGGACCTTTAGGTACATGTGTGTGACCTCAAAGAAGATCACGCATGCACCATCACCTGAGTTTGTCCCTGTCATATGTATCGGGGGTTGCAGGGATCACTGTGGACCCAGGTAGTTCTGGACTATCTGCAACTCTGCTGGAAGGGGAGTGCATGTACATACTACACCTTATATAGAGGGGGATGCTGGTAACCCACACAGCCTGTGAGTTGTTTGTTGGGAGGGTGTGTGTGGCCATGTAAATGTGCATATGTTTCCATGCTTATAGGTATAATTAGAACTTCTTAGAGGTTGTTTTAGAAAGGTGTTTAGAAATTTGTAGTTATCCATTAACATTCTGTATCTAGTATTGTGCTTTGTCAATTGTCTTGCTGATACAGATCCTGAATACATAGCTCACTGATTGCAAGTTAATTACATGCTGTTAATAAATCAATAAATTTCTTCAATCCTATTCTGAGTTTAACTACATGAACTAAGAAGTTTTTCACTGTGACAGGCATTACAAGGTTGTTTTATGCTTGTGGAGTTTTTATTTTGTTGGGGTTTTTTGTTTGGTTGGGTTTTTTTTCTATTTTTGTAGAGGCAAAATTGAATTTGTTTTCACACTGAACTAATTAAAATCTGTGAGAAGAGCTAGAGAGGTGTACAGTACAGACTGATACTTTGGACATGGTTTATCAGTTAGGCCTCAAAGCCCTTCAAGCATATCTTCATGGGTCTGCCATGATCTCAGAGCTCAGTCAGAACAACAAAGCAAGACCACATTTGCTTAATATTTGTCATATTAAAAAAAAATAGTTGCTGGAATCTTTCTATTATGTGGATACCAATGCAAAGCAAAATCAATGAGAATGCCTGATATGTCTTTCAGTCACAGGTAAACCTGGATCATTTTTTCCCCCAACTAAACTAGATTAGAGAACTGGGGATTCAAAACTTTCAGTCAGATTGGGCCAATGAAATTTGCCCTGAAATACTTAGATGACAAATGAAAGCAGTTTCACTGCTGCGTAGGCTGCACTGGAACAACACTGAATTTGTTATTCATTACAAAAATAGTCAAAAAAAGGTTTTGCTTGAACACTGGCCAAAATAGGTCTGGGCAGTGAACTATAGTGAACTACATATCAGCACCTTATACACATGTGTAGTAAAGTGTGTGTAGAACTGCACAACAATTTTAAGCAGGTCTACTAATAAGGAAGAATTTATAAAGCAAAATTCTTATGGGACATCTTCTGTGTCTGCTGCTCCTCAGTGTTTCCAATAGTGACTGGATCCAAGAGCCTACTTATGTGTATAGGCACCATCTAACATCACTGTCTTATGTCCAGATTCTGATCTACTAAGTGTCCAAGATCCTTTACTAAAGAATGGGTACTGACTCAGTAATTTATTTGCCTGGCTTATGTACTGGAGAACCAGGTGAGAATTTTCTTGAGATGTTGGAGGAATGATCTAAACAGTAAGTTGAAAAAATGATGCACAACTTACTAAGGCATGTAAAAATTTGTAAGATAGGAAATAGTTCTTTCATTTTCCTCCATGCTGCATACTGTGCTCAGTCTCAGAAAGCATACAATGTTTCATTTTCTGAACTGCATTTCAGAAAAATTGCGAACCAGTTTCAAATGAAGCTAAAGGAGACCATCTGGGAATTATCAGTGATCTAGAAAGCAAGACTGATTAGGAGAGTTTGAAACAATTGGGGTAGTTTATTTAAAGAGAAGACTGAAAGCAGGCGTAATAATGTAAAAAGTAGCTGTAGAGAGTAAAGGACTAGACTGTTCATGTCCCCTGCGGTTACAGGAAGGGTAATGGGCTTAAGTTGGTTCAATAGAGATTCAGCTTCAGCTCTAAGGAAAGAAAATCTATGAGTCCTGTCACTAAGTTTAGGGAGGCTGTGTTTTAAAGAACACATCTGTGAGGAACAGTCAAGGACAGCTAATCTTGTATTGTGGCTGCAGAATAGATGAGATGACTTCTTTATCTTCCTTCAGCCCCAGTTTTTTTGATAACACAGTTCTTCTGGATCACCTGTAATTCAGAAGTAATGGAAACTTTCCTGTGGCTTACAGTGTTTCCCTCAGCAGTACTGAACCTTTTGTTCCTTCTGCAACAGCATGCCATAGTGGTCTGATAACAGTGTCTGAAAATAGACATAGACATCTTCCTCCACACTTCTACCAAGGAATCCATGCTCAGATGGCCATAGGAGCCTGTGGACAAATGTTTTGTCATAAAAATAACTGTCATGGTTTGATAAGGCAAGCGTCCAGACGTATCCTGGTGAGAGAACTGTGAAAACCAGAAGGATTAAATGGAAGGGAAATTTGCTTCCTTAAAAGCCTTTTCTGTGGTCTGACAAGGGAAGTCAAGGAAATCATGTTTAGAAAGTCGGAAATTAAATATGTAATGGCACTGTCTGAAATAACAGAAATATTGTGAGAGAATTTTTACTCATGTGTGAATTACAGCACTTCTGTTACAGTTTGTGCTGTAACCTACAAGACTGGAGGTTATATCAGCTCACCATCTTATTATATGAAAAAGAACTGTATTTTATAATAGCTAAAGAGCAAGCTGATAAAAAATGAGGGGGTTAATAATAAAAATTATGTCTAATATCTAGGAAAAAAGTGGAAGCATAAAATACTGGCCCCTTAAATGAGGGAAAACTAGGAGTTGAGAAAAGGTGAGTGGAAAAGCCTTGATATTTTATCAGCTGAATCATGCAGAATGGTATCATGAGGCTGCTTTCTAGCCTTGAAACCACATACAAATTACCCTTCTATATTCAATATCATTCTGTTGGTTTGTAACATGCCATGTCTGGGTAAATTAGCTTTTCAAAAACATTGCAGTACTGCTATTCAGTCTAACCATGTCACAAGGTGATGTACTGCACTTCCACTGTGCTATCTACTGATTTACATCAGTGAATTACAAAGCATTTCATACCTTTAATAGTGTGGCATGTTCTGTTGTTTGCAAGAGTTGTGTATCTGCTGTAGAGTCATAGCTGTATATTTTACTGAAATAGAGCATATGTAGTGTTGAGGAAGTGAGCTTTAAAAATAAATATTCGGTCATGCACAGAACAAGATTATCCTTCTAGTGTCTCAGAAAGCACCATAAAATTGTTTAATAATAATGTGATAGAAGCAGGTTTCATTCATACCAATGATAAGCATGACCCATACCCTTTGAAATCAAGCTTTTCTTTCTTCTAGTTCAATTAACTAGTCTGGTGAGTCTCCTAAGGACTAATTTCAAGTATCATCACAGTATTCTTCTTTTATGGATTAACAAATCTCTAAATTCTGTAGTATGTAGGAGGAAATTATTATATTTTTTCACAGTTTAGCTACACCATTCTATGGCTGGGTTTTTCCTTGTAACAGACTTGATCTAACAGCAGTGTATAGCACTAAATTAGTGGCACCCCCTAAATTACAAAGTTGTGTTAGAGGTAAGCACTCCTTATATAACTAGTCCTAATGAACTCCTCTCCACTCTTATTCCATGAGCAGGAAAATTTCTAGTTGCAGAATAAAAGTATCTTGTGATATGCTGCTATGTCCTCTTCTGGCTCAGTAAATCATGGCACTGTGATATCTACACTGGGTGAAGAAAGACAGAAGGTAAGGTACACTGTTTTTACCAATTAATAAAGAGACAGATGTCATAATAAAGGATGGAAATAATACCATAAAATTAAATAAAATTATATCAACTAATCTTGCAGTGATTACTTTGGCCAGAGCCTTAATAGTGTTAAGGCATGTAATTACCACTGATTTCAATCAGAGGAGCTGAATACCTCTAGAGATATGGCTTTAGATACTTTAAATAACCCTGGGAATATGCATCATTGTTCATTTTTTTCTCCAACATTTTCTTCTTTCTTATTTTTATGCTGAGTCATGGCTTAGATCTTCTAATTTATTTGAGATACTTAATCACAGAATCACAGAATATTAGGGGTTGGAAGGGACCTCAAAAGTTCATCTAGTACAACCTCCCTTCCAGAACAGGAGCACCTAGAGCAGGTCACACAGGAATGTGTCCAGGTGGGTTTTGAATGTCTCCAGAGAAAGACACTCTACAGCCTCCCTGGGCAGCCTGTTCCAGTGCTCTGTCACCCTCAGTGTGAAAAAGTTTCTCCTTACATTTACATGGAACCTTCTATGTTCCAGCTTGCACCCATTGCCCTTTGTCCTATCACCAGACATCAGTGAGAAGAGCCTGGTTCCATCCTTCTGACACTCACCCTTTCCATGTTTATAGACATTAATAAGGTTACCCCTCAGTCTCCTCCAAGCTAAAGAGACCCAGCTCCCTCAGCCTTTCCTCAAAAGGGAGATGTTCCACTCCCTTAATCATCTTTGTGGCTCTGCTCTGGACTCTTTCAAGCAGCTCCCTGTTCTTCTTGAACTGAGGGGCCCAGAACTGGACACAATGTTCCAGATGCGGCTTCACCAGGGGGAGGAGAACCTCTCTCAACCTTCTAACCACACCCCTTCTAATACACTCCAGGATGCCATTGACCTTCCTGGCCACAAGGGCCCATTGCTGGCTCATGGTCATCCTACTGTCCATCAGGACCCCCAGGTCCCTCTCCCCTATGTTGCTTTCCAACAGGTCAGTCCCCAACTTATACTGGTTACCTAGGGTTGTTCTTTCCCAGATGCAAGACTCTACACTTGTCCTGGTTATATTTCATTAAATTTCTCCCCACCCAACTCTCCAGCCTGTCTCAGTCTTACTTAATGGCAGCACAGCCTTCTGGTGTGTCAGCCACTCCTTGCACTTTTGTGTCGTCAGCAAACTTGCTGACAGTGCACTCTGTTCCCTCAGTCAGGTCATTGATGAATATATTGAATAGTACTGGTCCCAGTACTGACCCTTAAGGGACTCCACTAGATACAGGCCTCCAACTAAACTCTGTCCGACTGACCACAACTCTCTGCCTTCTATCCTTCAACCAGTTCACAATCCACCTCACTACTAGATCATCCAGACCACACTTCCTCAGTTTAGCTACAAGGATGCTGTGGAGGACAATGTCAAGTACTTTACTGAAATCAAGACAAACCACATCCACTGCTCTACCATCATCTATTCACCACCATAGTACAATACAGAATCAGATGAGGTTGACAAGGGACTCTGAAGATCACTTAGTCAAAGCCCTGTGGTTAGAACAGGGTCATAAGAGCAGGTTGCCCAGGACTGTGACTGTGTCCAGTCAGATTTTTAATATCTCCAAGGATGGGGACCCCACATCATCACTGTGCAACCTGATCCATTGTCTGACCACCTAACACCCTGATGGCTGACCAACACTGTCAGAGTAAACAGATTACTTATACCATGCCACTTGACAACCTGCCCCTTGACCAATACTGGCAGCATAGGCAGAGAGTTGCCCACATTTAATGTAAGGTGTAATTCTCTCAAATCACAATACCATCAATGGACCCAAGGAGTGGTGTGACTCTTACCCACATTCAAAAGGCATTTGTATGATTGGCTGTTGCGGCCAGATGACCCAGACACTAAGTGTCCCTGGCAGCCTGCCAGAGCCATGGCATTGCTTATGATCCTGTATTTGCTATCAGTGATAGAGTGAGTCACCATATGGACATGTTGTTGCTTATCTTCATACTACCTCAATAAAGTTTTTTTTTTATAATGTGTTGTCAAATTTCATTACTCTTTGGACCATGCTGCCCTCACAGTGAAGGTCCCAGGCTGAGATGGAGAAGAGGATGTGGGTGCAAGCTTCAGGTAGGGCTGGTCAGGGACATTAAGGCTTATAAAGTGCCATCAGGGTGTATCAAAAGCTTTGTTTAATTCACAGGAAGTAATATCCACTGTTCTTCTCCCCCTCACCCAACTGGTAATTTCACAAAGCCTTGTTTTAACTTTTCATTATGCCTATTTTTTAATCTAGAAGGCTATCAAGTTTGTCCACTCTGGATTTCCTTTCACAAGCTCATGCTGACTGCTACCAATGACTTCGTTAACTTTTATGTGTTTGGAAATAGTTTCCAGAATGATTTGCTCCATCATCTTCCCAGAAAGTGAGTCTGAAGATGGCCAGCCTGCAGTTCCCCTCTTGCCCTCCTAAAAGAAAAGAATGACATTTTCTCTTTTCTGATCCTCAGGAACTCTCAGCACTTCCTATTTCTGTGCATATCTTTAGGGTGGGCCACTTCTGCCCTGTTTTGGAGTTTTCAAGCTCTCTTGTATGTATCTGGTACTTATTAATAGAATTTAATAGTATATTACTCTTTCATATTCTTGTACGTACTATTCTGCATGTAACTGCCAAAAAGAAATTTTCAACATAGTGTCGTAGTCCTGATACAATTAACAATTAAGTGAGATTCACTTTTTCAAATGCAAGAGTATTTTTGTGGAAGAAGGACACCCTAAAAATCCTCATCAGTCAGAATGCACAAATACACAACAGAATGACAGAAGCAAAGCTTTCACTGACAACAGATGTGTTGTCATACCAAAAATGGAAGAACAAGAAAAAGGGAAGTCTGTTGCCTTCATCAAGGTAAAGCCTGAAATAAGATAATTTGTTAATATTTTATTTTCTAATTCATTTCTTGTGACATAAAATGATAAAAATGTTAATGCAAAAACCTTGTTACCACCATAACAATTAATTAGACCTATGTAGCAGCAAAAAAAAAAAAAAAAATCATAAATAATGAATAAACTCAGTGAGCTGGTAAATCAAAATAGTATGCTTTTACTAATCCCAACTTTTCTATTTTGTCTAGAAGTGAGTGGAAAATTAGTGTTTAACAATGCAATCACTAAATGTAATCTCTCTGTTGTAAATTTTATATATGTGAAGGGACTTTGATTCTTACTTATTTGAAATCATTCCATGTATGGTATATGTAGTTTCATTTTAAGCTATAGGATAAAATTCACAAAGCCTTGTTTTAACTTTTCATTATGCCTATTTTGTATTTGATGTCTTCATCTGATATGCTTTATAGCAGCTCATCAATGCATCAGAAAACACTAAAACATTTGTATTGTGGTGATCAGAAGGGTTGTAGTGTCTGTTTCCACAACGTTCAAATGGATGCAATTTTTATTGCATGAATATTGCATGAATTTAGTTCCACCTCAACATGAGGAAGAACTTTGCTGTAAGAGTTGGAATAGATTCCCCAGAGAGGTTGTGGAGTCTCCTTCTCTGGAGACTTTCAAGACCTGTCAGCATGCATTTCTGTGTGATCTGATGTAGTTTTGTCCTGCTCTGGCAGGGGGGTTGGACTCAATGATCTTTGGAGGTCCCTTCCAACCCTTAACATTCTATGACTGTGAATATTTATAAGGAAAAAAAAAAAAAAAGCCAATAAGAATACCATCAGATTGATTAATTATTTTCATTCAGACTTATTCTTTAGTATTTGGCCTGCCCTGGCATTATCACTTGAGCACTAAATGCTTTGTTTTGCCAAATACAATGTGAAATGAATTTAGAAACATATTGTTTGATTGCTGTCATCGTTTCTCCGATATTAAATGAACAAGTATTCAAATATTCCTTTCCAGAGAAAGTATTGTCTTGAGTTTATAGCTCAGGTACTTTTGAAGACAAATTGAATCCTAAGCTGTAATTACAGGGACATTTCCTACAAAGATAAAAGAATTGCTCATCCCATTCTACTAAGTGTTTGTCGGGCCACACCTAGAGTACTGTGTTCAGTTTTGGTCCCCACAACTCAAAAAAAGATGCAGAGACTGGGGAGGGGCAAACATAGAAACATAGAAATGTCTGTGTTGGAAGGGACCTCTAGAGGTCACCTAGTCCAACCCCCCTGCTGACAGCAGGGACATCCTCAACTGGAGCAGGTTGCTCAGAGCTCTGTCAAGCCCCACCTTGAATGTCTCCAGGGATGGGGCCTCAGCCACCTCCCTGGGCAGCCTGTTCTAGTGCTCCACCACTCTTGTGGTAAAGAACTTGTTTCTAACATCGAATCTAAATCCACTCCTTTCTAATTTAAAACCATTACCCCATGAAAATGATCAGAGGGCTGGAACACCTCTCCTGCGAAGACAGGCTGAGGGAGCTGGGCTTGTTCAGCCTGGAGAATAGAAGGCTCCAGGGAGACCTAATAGTCACCTTCCATTACCTCAAGAGGGCCTTCAAGAAGGCGGGGAAAGGACTGTTTACAAAGGCCTGTAGTGACAGGATGAGGGGCAATGGTTTTAAACTAGATTACAGTAGATTTAGATTGGATGTTAGAAACAAGTTCTTTACCACAAGGGTGGTGGAACACTGGAACAGGTTTCCCAGGGAGGTAGTTGAGGCCCCATCCCTGGAGATATTCAAGGTGAGGCTCGATGAAGCTCTGAATAACCTGATCTAGTTGAGGATGTCCTCGTTCACTGCAGGGGCTCAGACTAGATGACCTTTATACATCCCTTCCGGCCCAAACCATTCTATGACTTTATGGTTCTATGATTCTATAAAGATAAAAGGTAGTTCACCAAAAGACAGCAGAATTCAGTAGAAACATTTCTATAGCCTTTTACAAGAGTTTAACAGTTCCCGTCAATATTTGGTGTAGAATTATCTCACCATTGCTCTAAGTTAGGGCATTATTATTATTATTATTATATAGTGATATATATCCCGATCTGATTATGCGTAGAATTTCTCGAAATTTCTAGAACAAGTTCACCAGAAAATTTTCTTTTACGTGCTGTGCTTTGGAGCTTTTAATTTTTAATTCCTTTTTAATGACTAGTATGCATTCTTTTTCCACTAACAATGAGTTCCATTTAGAGCTTTACATATTTTCATGAAAACCCAACCAGATGTTCTTCATGGAAGTGGATATTTTTTCAGGAGCATTTTGGTTTAACTGAAAAGCTATTTCATGTTATTAAATGTGGAAAATCTTTCAGCTAGTGCTAGTTTTTACAGATTTCTAAAAGATTGAAGGATACTTTGCAGACCTCTTCCTGAGAAACAAAGTGGGAATAACAGAGTTGATCTTTATCTTCTTCTTGGCATTGTGTTGTAGGTATCATTAAGCATGATTTTTAAGTCTTTTGTTTCAGAATGCCCATTTACAGAGCTCAGTATAAAACCCCGTCTCTCCTTCTCTCCTGTGAGAGCACAAACAAATTTAAAATGCAACCTGATTTAATATAATTGCCATGTTCCAGTCCCTTACCTCTTCACTTAAGAAAACAACAATTTTATGAGTTTGTTCTTTCCATTTTTAAAAACACTTTTCAGATAAAATGCATCACCCAGAAACTTCTTTTTCTCTTGATTAAAATACAGTGAAAACAAGCTCCATCTCACACTCAACCTTATTCGAGAGGACACAGAAGGGACAAATGTCCTCTCAGGTGAGTCAGAGAGAGCTCTATCAAGGGGTAACAGAATGAAAATTTTGGGTTTCATAAAAGACAAGTCATTGTCTTCATTCCACTGTTTATTCAATACATCTCACTTCACAAAGATCAGTATATGTTCTCAGATGACATATCCAAATATATTACCTTCAAGTCTTCTTCAGAGAAGACATTACTGCACATTTCCCTAAATATCCATGCTCAGACCCAATATGGGGAGTCACTAAAGACATTGAATCTTCCATCTCCAGATTTCTGATCGTTTGTAAGATACACTATCTCATTTATGTGCGTGGTCCCTATCAAAACAGGTTAAAATTTTTCCCTCCTTTTACAAAATATCAGCAATGGTAGTAGTAGTAACAGTCAATGTATTTATACCACTAGCAACTAGAAGAACATTAAGAGTGGCAGAAGTGTTGTTATTATGATTAAAACCACAGTTCCCTAAAGTGTGTTAGTCATGCAACAGAAATACATCAAAGCTAATACCAAGCCAAATTCTCTGTTACCAAATCCAGGTCTTTAAAATTAATAAACTGGACCTTTTTCCTGGCTTTACACAATGAAATTTTGAAAGTGACATAACATATCATATGTAACAATTTCTATTAATCTTTTGTATTTGACACCTTAACAATTTACTGAAACTGCGTTTTCAAGTTCTTTGCAAATTCAATATGCAGATTTTAAAAAAATATAAATAAAAGAGATTCTCACATAAGCACATCTCCTGTATCCAAAATTTTAAGAAAAGCATCACAAATAGCAAGACCACTAATAAAATTTTAAGAGTTGACTACACTATAAAAATCAGCATTTTCCTGTTGAAGTCATGGGAGTTATACTGATTTTGTACTAGATGACAAACTCATCCATTGTTTCTGATGAAAAAAAAAATATAGCCAGGAGCTGATTGTTCTGTCAGTACTAAGTAATGCAGCAGGCAGAGAACCAGAGTTTTAGAGAGGCTATTTCTCTTAAGTTTTCTCTTAAGTTTTAGAGAGGATATTTCCCTTAAGTTTATGTACCTATATTACAGGCTAAATTTTTGTAATAACAGCATGGACAATAGTTTGTACAGCTTCAGATGTCACATAAATAAGGTAATCCTTTGAGGCTTTCTGTGTCAAATATCTGCAATTACAGTCAAACTCAGCAGTTTAGGAACCCAGTACCAAACCATGATACATTTGTGTATAACACTATGTGCTATCACAGTCTAATGCAAGCGAAAACCATCTATTCCTTTCTGCTGCATGGAGTAAGAACTGTTAAAGTTAATATCGTGTGCCTATGTCAAAGTTTAGGGTTTGGTTTTAGTTAGAAGAGACTTAGTTGAAAAGTAAAATCACTGAACAGAACTGTTCTGTTCTAACTGAAACCAGGACAGCCTACTTCCAGTGCCCAGCAGCAAGTCTCCCCTGGCTCAATAAATAATGTTGTCTGCTTTTGGAGTAGTAAGAGCTTTGTTACAATAATGCCAAAATCTCAGTTTAATCATCACAATTGAATGTAGAGCCTCTGTGTTATTCCTCTGCCTGTAGAGATGCAGCAGACAAGGACATGAGACAACATCAGGCTCAGTAAGCCTTATGACAGTTCCGGTCACCATTAGACAGCATCAAAGAGAAAGATGAATCCAGCCAAGTCAATGCAAAGGGAAAAGAATTTTCAGTTAGCATTCAAATAGGTGCTTAGACAAACCTCTAAAAAAGCTTCAAACTTTTGTGATCTGCATGTAGAATGACCAGATGTCAATGCTACTCTGGAAATATCGATGCAATACTGATGATTCACTTGACTTGCTTCTACTAAGTGGACAATGTTATTCTTCTCTAAGTATACTGTATTGTAGATTCTGAATTGTTGACAAAAGCTGCATAGACTTTGACATGTATATTCTTCAGAAATAAGTGAAGTTCTGAGAAGTGCAGCACACAAGTGTTGCAGATATGGGGGACACTAAAGTAATTTCAGTAGTGTTAATCATAATGGTCGTTTGACTAGCCTAGATACTTAGGAAAGCTGGCATAGCTGTCACAATTTTTTTAGGAAAGAACAGAGGAAAATTATGTGACTGCTGGGTGAAAGCCTGGACATTACCAAAAAAAAAAAAAAAAAAAAAGCTTATTACTTGTTACTGTAAAGAAGGAATTAATGGTTGTGATGAGCAAACCGTGGAAGATGTGCCACTGAGAACCTTGAATAATATCAATAAGAAGCCTAAACAAGTTACAGAAAATGTTAATAATGCTTTGGAGGAATAACGGTTACAGACACAAGGAGTCTTCAAAATCTGTATTACAGTGTAAAGAGAGAACTGAAAATCATAGGGAATAAAATAAAATAAAATAAACTGCTATGAGAAAAAAAAAAACCCATTACCATGTGACCCAGATTAGTCAGAAGATCCAATGGTTAAGACAGCTTGAAGGGAAGTCAGTGGCTGCATCAACTGAACTGAAAAGCTGATCAAGACAGTAGACTTTATTTAGATGAATATGAATCTTATACTTTGATTTTGTGAAAGCCAAGGAGTAATCAATGTACAAACAGCAAAGATGGTACATAATATTATGCATATGATTATATATTAAACAACTATATCAGCATAAAATTGCTTTAAAATAACAAAAATGCATCAGAGATCTGAATTATAAGGATGAAAAAATATAATGATAATCCACATTTGAACAGGAATCACAGGGAATCCACACAAGTGTTCAACAAACTTGTACCCTTGTCTTCTCTACAATAAACTGATGTAAAACTATGTCTGAATAGCAAATTTACATGGAAAAGAAGATACTCTGCCTGAAATAGTTGACTAGGAAAAGTTTAGAAAGATTACAAGCTGATACTATAAATATTTAAGAGTACTTAACTTCTCATGAAGAAATAAAGATATATCAAAGCTATTCTGTTTGGAGGAACAGCAAGCTCTTGGAGAAGGGGGGCTTAATGGTAAAAAATATGGCTAAGGCAGTGAAAATATATTCCTTCACAAATACATAGACTTTTGTGGCAGTATTACATTGCACTAAGATTGATATAAGGGAGTTGGACAGAGAAGCCAGGGTAAATTTAACATTTTTTTTTTCAAGGCACAGAACATGAATTTAGGGTAAACAAGCTCTATCATTATAGAAACAGTACATAAGCATGAAAGTGAACTAGAGTGTCCTGGAATATATTTTTGTTGTGACAGAACACTCTTGAAGAGACACAAAATGGACTGAATGTGTCTTGGATAAAGTTCTAACACCAGAAGAGGAATGAAATGCCACTCAGAACAATCCACTGTAAAGATACCAACATGAGACTTATAGTTGGAAATAACTGAAAAGAAGATTAACAGTTTTAGAAAAGAAGAATTACATACAGATTTACAAAAGAAGTTATAAAGTTTTATATGGAATGCAAATCTGAGAAAAGAAATTAAGAGCAGATTTAGGTGTGAGCCATTACCTTAGACAAAAATCTGCATGTCTACTTTAAGATAATTTCAAGTTTCATGACATGTAATGAGTAGGTGTTTGACCCCATATACACATCTCCTGTCATTTAAAGTATCCTGTGGGAGACTCTAGTGGCACCTGGACACCATTGCCTTGAATATGAGTATCCAGCACCATTTATGATGCTCTAAGGAACTCTATCTGGTCTTCAACTGCCACTCCAGAAAGGCTAGGGGTGTCACACATATCTGCATCATAGCTAACTGCCTTGTGTAAAGAACTTCTACAACTTAAAACATCCATAAAGGCCACAGATGTTTGTTTTTATGCATTTAACACTCAAAGAAGACTATAGTTATATACATGGAAATGCCTAAATATAAGCATCTGAAGTTAGAACAAGTTTTTACCCAGAAAATTTAACTATGGATCTATAGAAGATCACTCAGAAAAGACAGAGAGACACAGTAGAAAAAATGTAAATCTAGAATGTATGATATGTGGCCAGAACCTAAAGACTATTAATCATATATAATTGGATGTACCTGAATCACTAGAGATGACTATAAAATACAGAACTGACAGTCTTAAGTGTTAGGAGCTTTGCAGGAATTAGGTGCTTAAAACAGATGAGTCGCCATACTGTCAGAAGTACAACTAAATGGCAGTTAAGAAAGATACAAAAATGTTATTAGACTTATGAAATTCGTTACTGTTCATGAAGTGCATTGAAGACCTCCAAATATGGGACTTATATAATGGAAGGGAGAAGTGTGCCTCCTTATGGACTTGCCTGTTTTATAATTTGGTTAATTAAAAATTAAATAAAAGATGGCAAATAGGATCTGGCAGGAACTGAAGAAACTGTGGGGCATGAAAAATAGAAGCATAAACCCAATTATTTTCTGTGCCTTAGAATCTCATAACACATTATCACAGCAGTACTGCGCACATTGAATATAGTCACACTGAGTACAGACATGACAGAAAGCAACCTTGATGGGAACACTTGCAATACTGAAGAAGTTGATAAGATTCTGAATCCCCTTCCAACAGTCTAAGTTAGAGATACATTAGTAGTTATGTTCCCATTGAGATCTCAGGTAATGGGAAGAAATAACAATAATATATATATTTTTATATGGATGATCCAAATGCCTTTGACTTCACTACAACTAAGCAGTGAGCATGTATTTAACTTTGAAGTCGATGACTTCATAAATACTTCAGTGGAGATGAATATCACCTTCTAGATAAAATAAGCTATGGATTTCACAAGTGATTCATGTATTTGGCTTATGACTTTTCACTGAACTAGATTATATGCTTTAGAACATCACAAAACATGATTTATTGATTTTAAATGATTTTGCATCTACACATCCTTTACTGATAAATTGATTAATTACCACCATTGTTTAAAAAGTAAAAAAGCTGGTCGATAGTTATCTGGAAACATATAGTAACTGAAGCATGATCAGTAGATTAATGTCTTCATTGTCAGACAGGTAGGTTAAAATGACGACTTCAGCTAAAAGAAAAACATTATATTTTTTCAGACAGGCTTATACCCAAAATGCATTTGGCTGTTAAATTGTCTGGAGTTTTCTTTTTTTTCCTTTTTCTTTTCTTCTTTTCTTTTTTTCTTTTCTTTTCTCTTTTCTTTTCTTTTCTTTTCTTTTCTTTTCTTTTCTTTTCTTTTCTTTTCTTTTCTTT
>JAAGNO010002480.1:23523-34010 GCA_033439905.1 Ceryle rudis
TTCTTTTCTTTTCTTTTCTTTTCTTTTCCCATCTTTCCTGTATAAAGGTCTTATAAACATTCAGAATCCTAACCATACATATTTTCTTGCAATGCAGGTCATATGTGTATACTAAAGATTGGAAACTATTCTTGCATGTTGTTGTCTCATGCAGATGAAGAATGAAATAAGAAACCTCTTTAGCCATCGTAAAAAATACATCTGAAACTACTGAATAGAGTAGCTAATATATGGTTGAAAAACCTAACAAGTTCTCCAGATAAAGAATGGAGTACCTAAGTGAGACAATAAGAAATTTTACAGAGAGGGTTGTGTCTGAAACTGTGGATCATTACTATTTTTTATTTGAAGTAGTAGGTAAAAAAATCACGTAGTCCTTAAAGAATATACCTGGCAATACCAGCTTCTGTCGCAGTTTGCAAGGCTCTGCAGAAACATTATGAATAGCATACCCCAAGACTTGTTCCAGAACATGCAAACAAATGAGCTAGAACTTGCTTTAGGGTGTTTCATTGAAGGCAGCGGCATTGTATCTACTTTTCAGTGAAAGAATTTGTCTTTACTCAAAACTAAGCTACCTTACTCAGAAAGGTAAAGCCAGACTGGCATAAATTTCTGAGATAAATTCAGATGACTATTCATGTGAGATTTTATCCACACATTGTGTGGTCACTAATTCCAGTGCTTTTTTCAGTATTTGAGCCTAAAAGTAGGGGTTTTTTTGTTTACCCATAACATAAAGAAACCTCCTGAGGTTATTTCAGTTGATTCTGTTCACAACAGAACCAGTTTGTTCTAGATTAGCAAGTAATTGAATCAGTCTCTCCAAGCTCTTAGTGACTTAAAGATTTTAAAATCAATATTTAATAAAGATAATGCTTAGTATGCCCCACACAGACTGGGTCCTGTCTGCCTTTTGTAATAACAACATGCTGCTCTTCTCCATCTCAGGTAACTGCATTCAGAAATGAACCCATTTAACAGTGAAACATTATGAATTACTCTCACCTGGTTTTGCAAAAATAATTCAAGTGTGAGAAGAGACATTTCTTCCCTGAAGTGTAACCTAACACCTGCCCCACCTTTTCTTCTTGCAGAGAAGAAAATAGTTGTTTTCCCTGTGAAGAAAAAATGTGTTCTTTGAGGAACTGAAGAGTCACACAGACACAGAGGGGAAAAGTGCACCTATTGTGATGTTCAGAAAATCAGAAGAGTAACATTCTGCTTCTCCTATGTCAGTTAACCTAGGCTTTTTTTTTTTTTTTTTCTCAATCTATATCAAGCACTAACACAGTTTCTGCTTTTTATATACACCCAGCAGAATAAAATGGAAGTAGAGGACAGAAGTTTTCGAAGTCTGGACTATAGCAGTCAAGCCATGCACTCAGAACTAGGTATTATCTTTTCTGGTAGGAAATACAAGAGGAAACATGCAAGAAAGGCATATCATGTCAAATTAACTACGAAAAGCTCTATTTCTGAAGGATAATTGTCAGGGGGAGGAAAGAGAAAAAAAGGAGACTGTTTGGGGATGATTTTTGAAATGCTTTGACAAGAAACCAAAGCATTTTGGTTTAATCTCAAATTATTTTTAATTGTGTCTGAAACAGTGCAGATTTGAAGCAGTAGTTTTATGAACATAAAAAATAATATCTTCCCTTAAGAGTCACATACTATCAATGTAGATATTTAGCTATCTACCACTACCTAGTCATTGGCTTCTTTCATAACATATATCATTGCATTTTTTGAAATTCACTTCCATTTGAACTGAACACGGTTCAGATTGTGTATTTTTTGGGTTTTTTCCAAAGGCTTAGTTTTCCATCAAAAATAATTTCACAGGAAAATTTCTTTCCAGACCTGTTCAGAAATATAATACACAGATTTTAAATTGGAGCAAAAGAATTTGTCTTTAGACAGAATCTTGAACTTAATATACACCCAGCGACACTCTTCACAAGGACTAATAATTCTTCACTAATGCCCTCATGTATATGCTATACTAAACCAGGCCTGGTGCTTTATCACTTTTTAGAAGTTATAATCATATCTTCTCCTCTTTTTCTAGAAATAGATTCTTTAAATATTTGTTTCTGCTATGTGATGAATAAAAGTATATTTGCTTTATCATCTATAAAATTCTGAATATTTCTCCAGGCAATAGTAATCCAGTGTATCACTGCACAGAGCTGGATGAAAGAAAGCAAAAACCTCTGTGAAGCTTCTAAGATGAAATATCTAATGTGTCAAGGAGTGTTTTAATTTAACTAGTTTTCTGGATTCTTGTCACTTTTATAATTGGAGGCTAAAAGTCCAGTGATCTCATCACTGTGTCCATAAAGCTGGTGATAGATGAATGTAAATTAATATTTATTTAATCAACAGGCAGCTTGCTGAATACCTCTGCAAATTAGCAAAACCTCACCTTACTTTATCACAAATTCAAGGTTTTCCTTAACGTTGCTCCTCTTTTTTCCCCTCCTTTACTTTCTTTCTCCCTTCTTTGTCTAAGGCAACCTTACTTTATTACTTTTCCTATGAATTGGTATAAATAACTTTTTTGTCACCTTTCCCTCCACTTTTCAGTATTCTTCTTTCTCTTTCATGCCATGTTTCAAATAAATATATTTAGGAGAGAGATGGAAGGGCAAGCACTTTCTAAGGTCTGAGGAAGAGCTATATGCTTTCTCTTACCCAAAGGCAGAGGTGACAAATGTGTCATATTACCAGGAAGATAACATGACGAGGAAAAAACAGATGTACCATGGAGGCAACATAAGAGTCTTCATTCTTATGTTTAATACCAAAGAAGCAGTATATGAACTGTCCCATTTATGCTTATGTTAACCTCTGCTTCCATATATCACTGCTATTATTGACAAAAGTTTCTTTTCCAGTTAATGAAAACAGCTGTCTTCAAAGATTCAGAGTATAAAACTAGAAGGGATTGGATAGTCTATGTTTCTGCATGATGCAGACCATTATAAAGGCTGTGAATTAGTGTTCTTTGAAGTAGAGAGTATGTCTTAGGAACACAGCCACTATTGATTTTAAAATTTCTAGTGATGGAAAATCTACACTAGCCTTTGATAAGTACCTCCCATGCTAAATTGTTTTGTTTGTTATATACATAGACTTTATTTCTAGTCTGAATTTGTATTTGGTCATCTAGGCACTGTAAGTTGGTATATGTGTTCATTTTGTACTGAGCCAGGGTACCTTATCTCAGAAGCACAGTCTGGACAGCATGTTAAGTGTTTCTGCTCCACAGTATATAGAAGAAATTCTGTGTTTCTGAAGGAAGAAACTGATCTCCTAAGCAAGTAACTTCTCAGGAATAACTGAAGTGAATTAGGCATGAGGAATTTCCAACCACCTTTCTGCAAAATACTTTCAGACTTAGAGCACTCATTCAGAATATGCTACACACAGTCTTTAAATCCTTTTCTTCATGAAGGTGTTTGAGTCTTCCTGTTTTACAGCTTTTCAAGATGGGAAGACTGTGCAGCAACGAGAATGCACATAAGTAGGTGGTACACTTCCTTTCTCCTGTGGAAATTGCCCCACCTTGTAGGGATAAATGCAACAGCTGAAGGAGAGCAATTTTATGTTATCATTACTTATTGTAATTACATAATAGTCTGGCTGAATCTAATAATAAATCATGGTTTTATTTTCCATATTAAAAATTAAATGGGAAGGGCAGAAAGTGTCAAATTCCAACATTGATCCATGCCTTGGAAACTTGGCTGCTATGAAGTTGACCTTTAAACCTAAGTAATTATTCTATGTAGTAGTGCATATTCTTTCCAAGAGGTCATTGAGGAATCCAACTATCCAACATCATTCCCTTGCAAACTACTTTATGTGGGCACTAAACTTCAAAATAGAGAAAGGTTAGCAAGAAAAGGTTAGTTCTTCCTTACAGTGGAAAGAACATTGATTTTTTTTTTTTTTTTTTAATTCATGTCACTCTCTGAAGCCACATGTAACAAGTACTCTGCCAGGAAAAATCTTCTGCAAGTCCTTCTTGAAGAGAAAAAAAAACCCACATAAATAAACCAAGAAAAAAAAATCTTACTCACAATGCAGCTGTTCTGGTCTAGGAAAAATTGTAGATTTGTTTTCAGGGAAGAGTATACATTTATAGAGACCATTAACAAGTCAAGAACTTGTTAATATTAGTCATGGATAAAGAAACTGCTGAGATTCAGAGATGTGAGGCTGATAAGAACTGAAGTCAGATATGAGACTACTTCATGAGTGATATAGTCCAGATTACTGCTATTTTGTGAACCTCAGGAAGATTGTAAGGTCCCCAGAGAACTGTAGCCCTTAGATATTTTTCTGAAACTGAACTATATTTATTGCTTTTAAATGTTATTTACTGTAACAGTTGTGACAGCCTTGATCAACATTTCTTTTTCTACCTGGGAAACCATTAACAATTAGATAGTAATATTTAATATATACTTATGAGGTAAAGATACCTGCTGAAAAAGAAAATATATGAAAAATTCATGTAGACAACCCAACAGAGAATGAATGAGTTACCATAAGATCATATTTGGCATTCCATATCTGGTAAATAAAATTAATACAGAGATAAAGCAGTTTACTTCTGTGTTAGTCGCTAGGAAACTAGTAAGAAAAACTAAAAAAGAATAAACTTTTTCCTCTCAGACTGTGGTGTTATGAATCTGCAGCAAACTACTTTGTTCCCCAAAGGGGAATGTACTGAGTTTATCACATTCATCTTTTCACCCAAAGAAATTCCTTTCTTTCAGCATTTAGTTCTTCATACTCTTCTTAGTCCATCTGTCTTTTTCTCCATTTCAGATTTCATCCTAAGTAAATTTCTAAAGAGGTTTTCAAGGTTTAGAGTTGCAACCTTTAGAAGACAAAGGCATCACAAAAGAAAGGAGAGAACAGGGCCTTAAACTCTTAAAAACTTTAGCTAAGATTGTAGAGTTCCTTTCTTTTCCCATATTCTATCTCTATTTCTCAAGTTAAACACTTAAAACCATTGTATATATTCTTGTCATTAATAATGATCCCTGCAACCCTCCTTCCACAGTCTTGAAACTCCATGACAGAGCTGTCCCAAAGCTTGTTCCAAACCAAATCATCTGTTTGATCATGCATAATGAACCATTGACAACTAGCCTCTAAGTCTACACCATAAAAGGAAATGCAATATAATTCAAAAAAGAACAATATTTTTCACCTTTATTAATTCCTTTCAACACTAAAGAATATTAAGATACCATTGGAACTATCTTACAATTCTTGTTGTTTTGTGCTGGGTTTTTTTTCCCTTGTAATATCCAAGGCACACCTGGAACAGACCAGGACTTGCTTTTTGACATACCCGTTCTTTTGTTCCTTTTATCTCTCATAGGAGCAGTGCAGATGAGATGCAGAGATAATTTAGGAGAATGTTGAATGGAATAGAAATATTCCTGGTGAAAAAGTTTACCCAATAAAGTAAACCAGATTGAGAGGTTCGGCTGAGTAACTTGGGCATAACATCACATCAGTGGAGTTTTTTGCCTTAAAAGCTTTATCTGAATTATGTGGGCATACTTCCTTAGGTCAGCATTGGCTCAGGTATCTTTAGATCAAAATGTGTAACATAGCCATGCAGTAGACTCAACAGTTATGAATTGAATACAGACTTTTATTATAATAGAGTTACCATTATATTACTCAAAAGCTGAGACATTTTATCCCAAGTTCATCCCACATCAAACTCTTCTGGATGAAATACAATCCCCAGAAAGTACTGGTTTGTAATGGAAATGCTGACAGACCCTTAGCTATAGAAGCTCTACCAGCTTTGCTATTCTACAAGGTCCCTAGATGAATTTTTATTATCTAATTCAATGAGAGGATTTTGCTTCCAGAACACTTTTAAAATCCTCCAGCTGTGCTATTTCTTAGTTTATAATAGCTACATTACTTTTCAATTAAATTATTCCAATGTTCATATATTTTCTATATTAAATTCTAGTTATACCTACATTTTTCAAATATACTGGGATCTGCCCACCTCTCTCATTTTGCCTTGTAAGTACCCAAGTGTGGGATGTTTATATTATATTTAAGGTGAGTGGTGACATAAGCTTTATGTAACCCACTGACAATATCCAAAAGCATCTTTAGGCAGATGAATCTTCAGTTTGTACACTGTTATTTTGGCAATGTTCCTAGGGGAGTGTTCTGACTATTTTGTGCTTTACAGAAAGAGTTGCCACACTGAAGATAAGAGGCACACTACTGCCATTATAATTTTGAATGAAGCTTTTTATGCTTCATTGGCTTGAGATACCAGGACAGTTGTGTCTCAGAGTGTGACTGTCATTGGCAGTATATTTTGGAGGTGGATGTGTGTTTAGATTTCAGGAGTCTAAAGAGATTGAGGAGATTTCTGAGGTCATCCCTTAGGAATTAGATATCTGATTTACATATAAATTTAATCTGAAGTATATAGGTGTTAGTTTTGCTTTCAATCTATATCCTAAGCTAAAATTATAGAGAATATTCTGTAATTTTAGAAAAATAGCATAGGAGCATATATACTAGAGCTCTGAATCGAGGTTCTGTTCTTTAATTTTGGTGGTTTAAAGCAAGATTAATCTCCCTAATTTATGCAAGGGAGGGAGGATTTACTCAAGATTAAAATCCTTATTTTAAAATGTTTGTATATAGATTTCTAGGAGGACATTAGGAGTAGGATTCAGCTTTCTAAACAAAAGCATCCAGTTTTATACTACCTCTATGGGATGTACATGGCCACCAGCTGTCAAATCAGAATGCTACAGGTCTTCTGTACATCTTGTGTCATATCTGCCACCCCATGTGCTGTTCAATCACCACAGTGCATCTCAGCAACTGCATTGGTACCTATTTATCTTCTTTGGTGTAAGCTGAAGCACTTCCAGACTTTACTGATTTCAGTCACTGGAGTTCAGACTTTTAGTACCTGTTGGCAATTGTGGTGGACACACAAATGTAGGTATCTCAAATGAAATCCTACACTAAGGATTCACAGTTGCTTTATTAAAATATCTTTGTAGTAGCACCTATAATCTAGATCTACTTTGTAATGAAGAGGGGAATCTTCATTTCTGTAGGACAACTGATTTAACTTATTGTGGTGGGTTAACACTGGCTACATGCCAGGTGCCCACCAAGCTGCTCTATCACTCCCCTTCTCATCAAGATGAGGTGAAGGGAAAAAATAAGATGGAAAAAAACTCATGGGTGAAGATGAATGCATTTTAATAAATGACAAGCAAAGGATGTGTGCAGTAGCAAACGAAAACAAAAGATTTATTATCTGCTTCCCATCAGCAGGCAATAGCCAGTCACTTCCTGAAAAGTAGGGCTTCAGTCTGTCTAGTGGTACTGGAGCCTACTGGTGACAGGGGAATGTTGGAGAGACAGCCTTGATGTTGTGTGAGCACTGCTCAGCAGTAGGTAAAACCCGAATGTGTTACCAACACCTTTCTAGCTCCCAATACAAAGCACAGCACCATGAGTGCTGCTATGGGGACAGTTAACTCCATCTCAGGCAGAGTCAATACATTTAGCTGTCTATTTTAAGACTGTCATATATTTCCTCAACAGCTTAGAAACAGAACCACGGAATTATAGAATCATAGACTACCAGGGACCTCAAGGATCTTCAAGTCCAAGCTTTCCTGTGGAAAGCACAGTCTAGACAAGACGGCCCAGCCCTCTGCCCAGACAAATCTTTAAAGTGTTAAATGTTGGGAAACACACCACTGCCTTGTGGAGATTATTCCAAATACTGATTGTCCTTGCTGTGAAAAATTTTCATCTTGTGTTTAATTTGTATGTCCCCGGGAGTAACTTTACCCTTACCCTCATCTTTTCCATGTGACTCTTTGTTAAAAGGGAGTCTCCATCTTCTTCACAGCCACCATTTAAATACTGGAACATGGTGATAAGGTCTCCCCCAAGCTTTCTTTTCTCAAGGCTGAACACAAACCCAGTTGTCTCAGCTTTTCCTCATATGGCATCTTCCCAGTCCTTGAAGCATCTTTGTGGCCCTTCTGGACTCTTTCCAGCCTGTCCACATATTTCTTGTATAACAGTAAATTACAAAGCTGAACACAGCATTCCAGGTGTGGCCTGACAGGCACTGATTAGTGTGGGATAATGACTTATCTCTGCTGTTGATGCCCTTGTTGATGCAACCCAACATCCTGTTGGCTTTCTTTGATGCTGCAGCACACCATTCACTCATACTGAGATTTTTGTCCACCAGGACCCCCAGGTCTCTCTTCACACAGCTGCTTTCCAGCCAGGTAGATCCCAGCCTGTGCTGCACTCCTGGATGATGTTTTCCCAGATCTTCCTATAGGGTGGGTCTCCTTCCTGAAGTGTCCACTTCCAGAATCTGTTTGATATGATCAACAAACTTCAGATTACATTTGATTCCATCAGGCAGATCACTTACAAAGATATTAAACAGCCTTGGGACCATTATTAATTCCTGGTAGACCCTACTAGTGACAGGTTGTCAGTTTGAAAAAGAGATATTTAACACCATTCTCTGGGTGTGGCCTGTCAGACAGTTATCCACCCACTGCATGGACCACTTGTCTAGCCTATAGCTATGTAATTAAGATTAAGGTGAGATGTTTCCCACTCTGCCTTACTTCTAAATCAGCCCTTTAAAATTATCAGAAAACAGAGAAGTCTACAATGAATAAGGCTCTGGATTTTATTTCTTAATTAGCAAGGAGTACATATTTGTCTTCATTAAAGTTACCCCATTTCAGAGATGTGGATTTACAAAGAGGCAGAGACTTAGGGAGCTTTGAAAGAGCCTCTAACCAAGTAAATGAGACATACACAGTTTGATGTAAAGCAAACATCAGAGTGCTTACACTGACTTTGGGCTGTTGCCATAGCCTTTGCAGTTTCTGAGACTGAAATCCAGACAAGATGATAGTACTAGTAGAAGACAGTATGGAGTGTACTGCTGAGTATACCTATCTAAAAAGTTTTAGACAAAAAGAAAAAAGTTTTAGACAGTCCACTGAAGATAGTTTTAAATTAAAATGTAGGACATGGTGTAAAGAAGAGAAGATTTGTCCTTCATCTGGTTTCCTGTTTCCACTTTGTGCAAATCTAACTACCCTGATCTGCCTCCTGCCTTTCTCCCTGCAAATGGACACATGGACACACAGGTGGCCCCCACTATCTCCTGCGTGCATTTATAATATTTCCATAGATGGATCGTCAGCCTTGCTGCATTTTCATTATCACCTGGATGATTCCAGACCTGAGGGATTCAGCTAATCTACATCATGGGGAAACTTTATGTACTGTGTGGAAAGGGAACAGATACACCTGTAATTTCACCAGTGTCCTTTGTCTGATAGGAGCATTAGTGCATAATGACAGTGAATTTTCTGATCGCTTCAGTGATCTTTTCCCTGAAGGCCTTACACAGTTGAGTATATTAAACACACTCTCACACATGCAGTAACTTGCTTCCTTCATCCATCTTGTCTTCTCTAGAGGGATTTTTTTTTCACTTTGATATGTTGCTCACCTTGTTACCACTCATCTTGTCGGCTATTTCCTCTGTGGTTTCAGACATTTTATGCATGGCTGCTTATGTCTTGTTTTCAAATTCATTCTGCCTGGAATAATTTTTGTCGATTCAATACTACACTCCATTTCCCATATATAAAAGTTGAAAGTAATTTTTGCAGTATCTTCCCACCTACATTCCAACACTGTCTATGCTTAAACATTGGGGGAGCAGTACTAGGAGTGGGGGTTAAGAGGAAGAATTTAGTGAAGAGGAGATAAGTGAAACCATGTCAAACTCAGGATGTGTGACAGGTTCGTTTCTCCAGTACAGTTAATGATGTCTAGAGCAGCCTGACTCAAAGCCCACTGAAACCAACTGTAAAATGCAGTCAACCCTTTTGCAGTTTTGGACCCTTTGTAACTAGATTTCCAGAACTGGAGAATAATTCAATGGCATGAAGTGACTGTTGACATGGGAGTGTAGTGCAGATGGCCTCACAATGAGGACACAGGAGATTTTCTCAATTAGGAGCAATGTCTTACTCTCAGGCCCTCACACTACAAGGGAAATTGAACCCACTGAACATCTGCGGGGACACAACATGGAACAGTGTAGGTGATTCAGGACTCTCCTAGATTACACTGGTGATTACTTTATGTGAATGCTTGAGGAGCTAACCAGGAGTAATCATAGACTTGTCAAGGTTGGAAGGGACCTTAAAGATCATCTAGTTCCAACCTCCCTGCCAATGGCAGGGACATCTCCCACTAGAGCAGGTTGTTCAGAGCCCCATCCACCCCGGTCTTAAAAACTTCCAAGGATGGGGCCTCCACCAACTCTCTGGGCAACCTGTTCCAGTGTCTCACCACCCTCATGGTGAAGAAATTCTTCCTAATGTCTGACCTGA
>JAAGNO010002481.1:0-29134 GCA_033439905.1 Ceryle rudis
GGAGGGAGCGGCTACGGGCGTTGCTGGGCTCAGCGCTCTCCTCGGCGATGGGGACTTCCCCTAGAAGCCGCTGCAGTGGTTTCCACCAGGCCTTAAATAAATTCTGAAGTAATCACGTCTGCTCCCCCTTCTTCACGCACACGGCTCCCGACGGCTCCCGAGATGCAGCTGTTGCTGCTGCTTCGCGGCTCGTACGGCACTGATTCCCTCACCCCAAACTCCTTAAAGCAAAAAACAAAAAAACCCCAAACAAACAAACAAAAAAGGATAAAAGAAAAAGGGACACTAGGGCCCGATCCTACCCGGAGAGTGGTGCCTACCTCCCTGACCGTTCCTCTCGGAACGTTATAAAGGGATGGAAGGCAGCTGGGTGCGTACCCCTGTCCGTTGGGCGTCCTCCGCCCCTGCCACTCCCTGCCCCGAGAGGCTCCTCCTAGAGACCCCCCTGCTCCCCCACTGTCACCCCTCCCGTCCCAACACGGGGGCAGCCCAGAGAGCGGCTGGAGCCAGTTCCCCTCAAGCTGGCAGCGTAGAGAGGCCGGGGGAGTGGCAATGAGGTTTGAAGCCTTTTAGGTGCTAAATGCCACCTTCACCTGGCATGGTGGCAGGGGTTGCTTACCCCAGAAATGCCCCTTCACTCCTCCGTCCTGTGCCTTTCATTGCCTGTTAACACTGGCCTGCTTGGGCAGGTAGAAAAGGGATGGGGAGATGGGATGCTGGTGGAGGTTCTTGGGGGAACTGGCCGTCATGAATAAATGAGTATCAGAAAACAATTTAAAGTTAAGGTTTTCAGAGTGTTGGAAATTAAATTCATCCCAGTCTGAGGATGATGAGAGGGTTTCAACTACATAAACTTTGTTCTTGCAAGAGATACTGAAGTATTTGTTTACAGTTCTTCCACATACCAAGAAGAATTTTGTCCATGAAAGACTGAAATCACTTCATCTGCTTTAAAAAGGTGCTGGGGAGCCACAGCCAGTGGCGGGTTCAGACTCAGTGATGTTTGCTGTTGTGGCTTCACAGTAGATCCGGCCCATTATTTTGTTCATTCCTGACACTACATTGTGGAAAATGTAAATGCACAGAGGATACATATGTACAGTAGAAGGCAAACAGCTGAAGAGTTGCCAACTCAGACATTTGAAAACAAGTTCAAAGAAAGTACTGGTGCCATGACTGTTTGTTTCCAGAGCCTGGCCTTTCAGCACAATGTGTGAGTTAAGAGAGACAGAATAATAGAACTCACCCCCTCCAGATATGCCACTATTCCAAGTGGCTTTTTGTCACTTTTCTTGGCCATTTCAGATCCTATCCTGACTTAATTTATCTTCAGCATACAAAACATTAAAACAGTTGCCTGATAATCACATTGTACCTCAGGGCAAGATCCATCATCCATCACAGACTTACACATGGCTATCACAAAAATCTGAGCCTTGAGTTAGGTGAGTGTATTAAACCTGAGCAACTCAGAAAGCTCTTGTGAGAGCAAGCGTGTTCATCAGGTAGCCATGTAGACTGCCTAGTATGAACTCCATCAAAGAAAAGCATATCTGATTTTTTTCTCCATTATTTCTTTGGAGTTTGGGATTTTTTTTTACATTATTTGGTTGGTTGCTTGCATTTTTGTCCTTTGTTTGGAGCTAAAGCACACTAAGCTACGTAGATCAGATCAGGATTTGCAGCTTCAGATACTAGAACTCAGAACTTTTATTTTTCATAACAGCATCTATGTGCATGGAAGTATCACTCTTTTCTAAGTACTGATAAAGATGAGTGTCACTGATGACATCCTTCTACCTCTCTTTCAAACAGCGACTTGCTGATTAAAGCATTTGTCAGGAATGTGGGAGATCTGAGCTCCCTGTCCATGTTCACCCAAGGTAGTTGTTTTTTTCAGCACTTGTCTTGGAAAAGATTCCAGTCCCTCTTACATGGACAAATCCATGGTCATTTGTTTGCGAAGCTGTGTAGCAGACAGGCCTTCTTCATAGTCACATCAGTTTATAAACATTTGTTGAGTATTTTGAGAAGTCTTTTGGCTCCTCAGCTCATGCCCGTCCTTTCTACTGCCTTTCAATCATTAAGGCAATAACCCGGCACAGAAAGACTATTATTGCTCCTCATAGTATAGTCCTAGTTGACCTGCTGCCCTTATCTTCTCTCTTGCAAGATTCACAGTTTAGTAAGTGTCTGAAGCGTGTTTCACAGTGCTGAGGTTACTGCATAGGGCAGAAGAAGCCAATTAGTACCTATGCCTTGTAGTACCAATTTAAACAGGAGCCTCCTCTATTCAAGCATGTAGTTTTTTGAGGTCAATGAGATGGAATAAGGGAAATTTTTAAAGAATGGAAAATTAAGAACTGTGGAAGAACCATGAAAACTGGGATGGAGCAAGTCCTTCACTTTGTCATAATAAAGAAACACACCCTACAGCAGAGGGCGTCTTTTGGTAAAACTTAACTGCCTGGATAATTTTGATCAAGAGCATGAAAGCATAATTATACATTTTATGGAAACTTCAGTAGTGAAAAGTAATGAATGTAGTAATTAATTATGAGCTTAAGCTTCCCTTGAAGTGAATTTGACCATCAGATCTCCAAAACACAGCTTTGCTTATCTAAACTCCACATATGCTTGTCAAATCCCTAAGTATGAAATGCCCAGCCTCTCTGTCAACTGGCACTGTTTCATCTGGTATTTGAGCACATGGATTTACCTTTACTTTAAAGATATACAGTGCAAACTGAGGAACAGGTAATGGTTGCAAAGATATGTGATGTAGTCAAAGCAATGAAAAGGGAAAGTCTCTCCTGTAGCCTCGTGTTGGATAATATTGATAAGGCATCACTTCATTTTTTACAGCCTGCCAACAGCTACTACAGCATGATGAAGGCCTGCATGAGAGTTTTAGATGATGTTGGAGAAAGAACTTGTCTTAGAAATGTTACGTAGGAAGAAAAAAAAAAAAAGCAGTATTTAGAGCTAGTCTTCACTTGCTAAAGGAGCCATTAGAAACTAAGTCAAGAGCGCAAAAATAAACTTCAGAGGATCTTGGCTGAGACTGGAAAAAAGAAATGCAATATTGTGTGAATAAATTACATTGCAATGTAATTGGAGTTATAATTCCAATTGTATTTTACAATTACATTCACACTTATTTCCCAAAGGTTCTCTGCATATTATCATGGCTTTAAGGGTTTCTCTGCAGTTCCTTGCTTTAGATTTCTTACCTATTTCAGCTGTGGGTTTTACCATCTGTAACTTGATTACTGTGTTTCACTAGAAGGATGTCATAACTCTGGTTTTCTCAGACAAAAACAGATTCCACCTGTGGCCTCAGAAATTGTCATGGTAACCTTAAAAATCTCTCATTGCAAACATTTGATGAGGAGAGAGAAAATTTAGAATAGGGATATACCTTTAGCTATAAGACAACTAAAGACTGATAGAAGACAAGCCTGAAAGTTTGATAGCATAGTTAGCACCTTTCAGTACAGCTGCAAGTCCTCAGCTGGGAAGGGACAGGTTTTATCCCTGCCTTGGTTATTCTAATCTACAGACCAGGTTCTAATTCCTGGCTATGGAATGGTTGATTAGACTAGAATCTTATTGTGTTACTTCATTCCTTCTCACAGGTGTTTCAGGTCATGTCTAGCTCCTTCACACACAAATAAATCAAACCTGTTTACACTAAGCCCTTGTGAAGCAATATTTAAATTAAAATTACCCTCACTAGATTGCCAGCAAATTCGATCTTAGTGTAGCATTAATGAGATAGCTTCATCTGCTTAGATTTTCATAACCTCTCAGTTTTGCTACAAAAGTGCTGTTCAGCTGGATAAAAAACTGCAGGTACTGCACTGTGATGCAACATTGTTTCTCAGCTAGGCAGGTTACTTAGAGATAGACAAAATGTAGACTCCACTCCTCATTCTAGATTTTAAGCACAGGGATATGGAATTTTAAAATTAGTTCTGATTCTCAATACATTCAAATATTCTGTGGCCTTTTTTGGATAGTTAGGTAAATTAAAGTTTGAGGTTTGACAGTTGTGTTCTTTTATTATAACAGAATGTTTCATTATTGGAAAAAATCTCATCTGCTCAGCAAAAATAATGAAATGAAGGACCCTCATGGGATTTTCTTAGCTGCTGGGCTGAATTTAGCAGTGTATAAACATGCCAGAACAAAGGCACACAAGAAAACATGCTGAAGTAAGGCACTTCACTGTACACCTTCTGCTTGTGACAAGATAAAAACATGCACAAGAGATGCTAATTAAAACACATATTAGTGAAAACACTTTGTGAATTACTTTGAAAGTATATAAATATTATGCTAGAGAATGGGATATAAGGAATCATACATGTTAAAAGCCTTACTTGGAATGTTGAACAGATTTTCACCAAAAATAAAAGGTCTCTCTACTTTAAAAATGTTTCCCCACATTTCAACAATTCACTTTTGTGTATAGCCAAAGTATGTCCACTTTCAGTTTGGTACAGTTGAGAGAATGGCAGCTCCTGGTACTAGGAAAGAACCTCTTAAGATAATTAGTTGCCAACAAAATAAAGCATTGCTTTGTCAATAGACAAAGTCAATAGTTTAGGAGATTCCAGCATTGCATACCAATATCTGCTGTTGTACATTCCTACTGTGTTTATAAAGTTTCAAAGAATTCTGAGTTGTTTATGGGACTGTGTTATGGCTGGGAAATCTTTATCACAGTTGTGAAAAAAAATATTTTACAATATCTTTTAAAACAAACTTAGGAATACAACTTTAAATATCTCCACCAAGGTGGGGTTTGTTTTTTTTTTTTTTTTTTTTTTAGCTCTACCATATACATGTGCTCACTTTTTCTCACTTTTTTAAGGTTTAGGTTGGGCTTTTTTTTTGGTGTGTGTGTGTGTGTGTGTGCAAATTATTGGTTAAAGGAATTACATTGTAGTAAAAGAAATTAGTTTTCTATATAAACATACAATAGAAATTAATTTTGTTCACTACATGAGGCCAAATATTAAATGAGGCCTTTGCAAAAAAAACCCCAAAACTAACTGTACTCTTTATTCACTGTGAATATAACAGCCTTGTTAACAATCGGGTACTTTGGAGGGGTTTCCAGTTTCACTTCCAGAAAAAAGAGGGTGACTGTGAGAGTTCCAACTCTACAAGGTATTTTCTTAATTAATGTACAACTGAGAAAAAGAAGCCAGTATATGAACCATACATCTTTATGGCACAAGATTACATTCCCAATCATAGAATGTTTTAGGCTGGAAGGGACCTCTAGAGGTCATCTAGTCCAACCTCCCTACAGAAATAGGGACATCTCTACCTAGGGCAGGTTGCTCAGAGCCCCTCAAGCCAATCATCAATAAGAGAAAAACAGTGGAAAGTGTGGCACTGCAAAAAGCCAAAACTAGTTACTTGTTTGGGAAGTTTGTGTACTTTGTTTCAATACACAAATCATTTTATGTACCTGCTGAGTTTGGTGCCCACAAAATATTCCTGCAAAAATCTCAAGTTGTAATCAAATGACAGACAAGAACAACAACAAAAAGGGAGAGAAAAAGAGAAAGAAAAATATAAGCTGATTGCATGCAGCTTTTTTTGCATCCAGAAAAGCATATTCCATAATGTGGCCCAAACAGCATTAACTATATTGCAATGGGTTAGTAGTTTTCAGCCTCTCCCCTTATCAGGCTCTGCACCAGCACAGGGCTCTTAGGTTTGCTCTTTTCTATATTTCTTTATACACTTTTACAGTAACATGAATAATCAGCCATCCATGAACAAAGAACTGCATGTGCTTTTTGTGTCATTAAACAAGAAACAGTCCAAATTTAAATCTACATGAAGCTCAGCAGTGTTGAGCCTACTCTTTATTTGCTGTCTGTGTGTTAGATTGTTATGAATTACATTAGACAAAAGGTAAGCTATTCTAGAGAACACTTGGCATGAAATGTTATTGTCAAATATGTTATTTTTGCTTATAATTTTTAGTGCTATTTAATTCCCATTATATTTAATGGAAAATATAAAAATATTAATTCTACTTTTTTCAATTATCTGAATAAAAATTCACAGTAGAAAATAGTAATGGACCAGAAATTCAGTAGTAGGGAAGACTACACATATTTGCAATGTTTCTAAGTTTTACCCTTCAAGTGAGTCACATTTTCTGCTAATTATGTGCATTGCTGCTAGCAATTTGTTACTTTCAAACTATTTTCAGTCATGGCAAATATTTCTGAACATCTGTATGCATGACAAGCTTCACACTTTTCCTACTGTTAGTTAACAGAAGGGAGAAAGGCAAGGCAAGCAGAAAACCAGAGATGAACAAAAAGTCATTGCAGACTCAAGCTCCCAGCTGAAAACTTGTCACATTTCATACACACACAGATACCCACAAACACACCTACTAACATATCCCCAAAGAAGTTAAAACAAACAAACAAACAAAACATGACTACAAAATCTCAATGCAGTAAGAATTCTCCAGAAAATTACCAGATAAATTTATCCAACCGCCAAATATTATTTTTTTTTCAATATTAATCATATGAAAATGAGCAAATCTCACTATAAAGTGTGACCAATAGACATTCCATTTTAGAATGAAATTTTTACACATATAAGAAATTATCTTTTGTTCACATTCTACTTTTCCACATCTCCTTTATATCCTGGAGATCTCTTTTTTTCATACTTTTTCAGTATTTGTTTCATTTTGGTAAGAATAATTTTCCAGTTTATTACTGGAAAGCTGAAGATAATCATTAATAGGTATTATTTATTATTAATCTTCTCTTTAAAAAGCAACTCTACCTTTTGCTTCCATATAGTCCTTTTCTGTTTCTCTTCATTTGTTGACATAAAAGCAAGTCCAATCTAATACACATAGGTAACTACTATAAAAGATAAATTCTTTAAAATTATAGGAAAAAAATGAAATTAACAAAGGAGAAAAATATGCAGCTCAAAGTAAAAAATAAACTCTGCACAAATAAAAATTATTTCAAACACTAGAAAGTAAAAGAGAGATATATTTAAAATCTTACCTAACATTCTCAGAAAGAAATAAACAACTGCTATCATTCATAGGGTGATTAATACAATTAGTCAGTTATTTTCCAATTAAATTGAAGATGTGTTAAAAAGATGACTGTCATAATTCTCATTCTGCGAGGGAGAGGAGAAGAATAAAGACAATGATTATGACTAGTGTCAGAGTTCAGTGGTCAAAGCACTGGAGAGGAGATGCTCTTTCCCATCCTCTGATTTAAGAAATAAATTTATTGACAGTCCTCACCCTTCAATGCTTGATGGTCCCCTTGGAATACCAGACTAAACCCTGTTTCCTAATTTCCTACGCATCTCCTAATGCTTGCCATAGACAAACCAAGTTTAGCTCATTTTCTTGTGTGAATCTCATCAGAAGGAGTAGGATACCTCTTTACCTAAGACGTAGCTCAGACCTATAGAGTATGGTAGGGCCAATTAGGACTTAGAAAACTGAGAATTTCCCTGCTATGGATCTTCAGTGCTACAGTTGTACATGGGGAAAAACATTCAGGGGTTCTCTTACCAGATTAAAGAAAATTGAGTTTGGCATAGAAGTTATTTTACTGATAAAGGAAAACCTATACATGTGGAACACAAAAAAAAGAATGGAGTTTTAATGCTAACCAATAGTAAATCATAGACTTAAATATGGAAAAAAATTCTGCAGATCTTGAACTTAAAAAAATGTTGAGTGTTTTGCCAAACAGTTGCCAGGCAGTGAAAGCTCCGCAGCAACTCTCTTCCCCCCGTGTTTATTATTTAAGAACTAACTAATACTTTTTTTGTTTTGTTTTGTTAAACATTCCTTAAAAATCAAACCTGTTGAATTTAACTAAGTAAAGTAAGAAGGTTTTGTAGACTTGCTACTTTTTTGAGATAGTTTTTAATACAGAGCAGCAGCACCACAAAGAGACTACATTGTGTGCTAGATATTGGTATAAAGAACTGGGATGAAATTCTGGATCTACATAGACATGGGGTTTAGCCTCAACGGACTTTAGATTTCACAGTGTGAAATGAATTATTCATTATGTCTATTTAATTTTTTAATTACAATTACAAAAACGATTGGTGTTCTCTTTTCTTGTTGTGTTTGAACAGCTTGGTATGTTGACTCCTATATTAATTTCTGACTGTAGAAAATGATAATTGTTTTCTGAGTCTTTATGGAATTTTAACAAGTGGTAAATCTACATAGAAAGCTACCAGCATTTTTAAATAGCTGCTGTCAGGGCCCTCAGGTCTCAAATATATTGTAAGATATTTGCAATCTTCTGTAGCCCTGTGTAAATAGTGGAATCCTATTATTTCATAAACTCATCAGTTCACAATATTATCAGCTCCACTTGGGAAAAATACCCTGAAGATATCTTTCTATGTATCATAGAAACTTTCTATGAACTTCATATCATAGAACTTTCTATGTATCAGTTATAGATTTTATTTTCTTAAAGGTTAAAATTGTAGTTTGTAGATATTTTTCTCTCCCTTGAAAGTTCAGTAAACCAGGGACACAAGGGCACCACCATCCCTCATGGTATCTTACTCCCTGCCATGGCAACCCCATCCCACTGGGACTGTCAGCTTCTGCCCCAGTGACACAGGAGCAGTGCTCATCTTCAGCTCCCTACAGCCCTGCCTTGCCTGGCATACTCATGGGCAGATGTCCCAGCCCATCCCCAGGGATGTGTCCAATGCCCCGGTGCCCCTCAGCTGCCCTGTTCTTGGATGGGTCTGGGACAAGCCCTGGTGCCAGGCCCTGCCTGGCCACTCTGGGTGAGTGCCCGTCACCTCAGTCCTGGTCTCTACTGAGCCCTGACAGTCATTCTCTGTGTTCTTTTCTATAAAGCATTTTCAAAGGATCTTTACTGTTTAATTTTATCATTTTTCTTGAAGTACTGTGTTGCATGAAATGTTAAACACATTATAATGTAAGAAATGAAATTTTATGGCAGCTCTCCTAAAGCACTCAACAGATTGTCTATATTTTAAACTGTACTTGTCTGCCAATTTACCACACATTATTTTTACAAATAACCTCATACTGACTGTACACAAAGACTGAACGCTTTAAATAGTGAGGCTTATAAATGGGAAGCAAACTGAAGAATATGAGACAGAAGTACACGCAGCTTGTTTACTTTTTTGTTGTTGTTTTAAAGAGAGGGTGCGTATAAGGTGACTGAGCTTTGTCTGGGAGAAGTGTACATTGGTATGCTGTGGCGAGTGAGGTGTCACCGAGCATGTATGTCAGCCTGTGATCCTATTGCTGATCCTTTCAGCCAGTGCCCACTGCTTCCTTAAGGCTACCCTCCGTGGCCTTGACAAGCAACAGAAGTCAACAGCTCTTGAAAGACCCCTCTCAGGGCAATCCAGACATTCACATGGAGACATTTCTCTGCCTTTTACCTCCAGAAATACATCTTCTGTCACTACTGCCACACTGTCACTAGGTTGTGGTTCAGCTAGTGCTATCAGTATACTGAGCTGAAGGGATTCACATCCATGGTACAAGCCCTCTGGAGTAATGTCACAGGTGTGGCATGGCAGAGGGCATAGGGCTGTGAGGTCTATGCTCTCCTCTCCAGATGTCTCTGATTGTGACAGATTTCAGAACTTGGGTTTCAGGTTTTCTGCATATATTGCTCTATTTGTTAGATCTGCTTGCATTTTTTGAGACTTCCTTTGCAATATAATGGAATCTGAGAGTTTCATATTTTGTTTAAAAATAAATTTACTCTCATGCAATCTTATGACTCTGGGATTTGAAGTGATAGGCATGTCAAACCTGTAGTTTAACAAGGACTGCTGAGTAGAGAGGAGGAAAGAGAATAAGGACAACTAGAGTGATGCTTGTGAAAAAAAATCATTGAGTTCATAAGTGTCTTCTTTCATATTGTTTTGTTTTCCTTTTAAACATGGGTCAGTGCTTCTGAACCTTCATGAAACAGTTCCACGGAATTGAAATAGTGATCTCAACCTGGGAGAATTAAGACTGAAAGTAGAAATCACATGACAAATAGTTAAGCCCTTGATCCTGACTTCTCCATATGAACAGTAAACTCCACAACAGGTAGACTGGCGTAATGATAGATCGTCTAAATGCTGTTAAATACCACTTCCAAAATACAGGTGTTAAAATTAAAGGAGTCACTGCTGTCTGTCTGTCAGCAGTTCTGAGGCTCATGTAAGTTGTTTGTTTCACATCCCAGAATTTCTATGTTATATATTTTTTACATTTCTATATTATCTACTTACATTACTTTGGTAGAGCCTGTCATAACTTTCATTTGTATGTATATAAAGGGATGAAACTATCTTACTAAGTTACTACCCTGACTGTATTTGATTTCAGTCGGCTCATTTAACCCATTATATATATAGGTAACTCATAAAGGGGATTTTAAAAACTACAGAATAGTAAAATATAGTTACGCTAATACTCCCCATGTTTTTGTTTTTGTTTTTGTTTTTTTCTTTTCTGTTTGGAATTTCTTGCCATTTGAGTGCTTGAATTTTCAGACTTCTTACTATAATAAGTTTAATTATTGTAGAGTCAGTATTTCTAAGAAATAAAGATGCCTTCATGTGTGTTCCTTTTTCTTCTGACAGCTTCTCTCACTGCTTTTTACCTTTCATTCTGTATTGCATAAATCATTGCCATTATATCTGAGGTATATTCCAGCTGTGGGGATTAAAGAAGTAGTGTTCCAAGTTTCAGATAAAATTTCAAAAGGAACAAAAATATCTCCCAAATATATTAATATGACTTGCTATAGAATGTGTATTTGGGAATGACAGTAGTTTAAATTCATTAAATTAATCAAATCTGCTTGTTAGATCAAACAACTGAAACAAAATATTTGATTAACATATACAGTGTTACTGATGATATTAGAAACTATCTCTTCTATTGTCCTATTTGTCCTATTTTAGCTTTTCACTGCATTATGCACTCCTCATAGTTTCAGAATATTCTACAAATTATTAGGAAATTGGTTGAGGCATATAGTGTTTTCAAGCATGTGATTTTTTTCAGTAATTCAGGAATGTCCTGGCTATGAGAGCTACAATATACTCCCCTAAGTCTGTGTCCTCCTTATAGAAGACATTCTGTCATGCTGGATTCAAATCTGTCTTGCTATCAGAAAGACCTGCTGTTTTCCTCTTTGCCTTTAAAATGGTGTACTAACAATAGAAGTACTCACTGGTGAAACCATGGTTACAGTGGAAATAACTTGTATCCACATCACTGGTTTTTTTTTCCTTTTTGTTGTGTTCTTCATTGTAGGCATGTATGCAGCATCTCAAGTAGTGGCAGATGCTCAGGTATTTAGAAAAAGAGAGAGAGGGAAGACAGGAGTGGGGGAAAGAGACTGTTCAGATACCTAACTATGGTCTTCTTTTGAGGAAAAGAGTTCAAGAAAGAGTTCTCAAACTTCAGAGGTCTATTATGCCCTTGTGACTCTTCAGCAAATGGGAGAAGAGCAGAAAGAAACATGCTGACTTGATATAATTTCTTTTCAAATGACATATCAGTTGTCCTTCCTTCTACATCAATGATGTAAAGCAAAACCAAATCAGAACACATACTAGGCACTTTTCTCCCTGGACTCAGGGCCAGACCAAAAATCAATGAAGATGTTCTGAAAGTAAAATACTAATCAGCAGGAGTTTAAACGTGTCAGAATATGATTCTCAATGGTCAGCAAATAAAGCATCAGGTGTATCACTTTTCAAAACAAGTTAATCATCTCTTGCCAGTATATTTATATCTTCCACACCAAGACAGCAAATAGAGCAGAAAACAAAACCTTTCATATTCAAATTTTGCTGAACACAGGATGACATTTACAGCTACAGGGCTTGAAATTCATTTGCATGTGCTCTTATATCACACTTGCTTCTTTCTTGGACCATGATTGGACGTCCTTTTTCAATAACTACTGTGGCAGCCCTCTTGAAAATGATTAATCTAATTGTGGATTAATGGCATATTCAGAACATGTAGTGGTATCAGAATTCATTCGTTTATAAAACAACTTGGTTTAGTTGTGTGAAGTTTGGGAGTCATTGGTCTGTTTAGGGTTTTTTATGCAGAGGAAAATAGAACATTATCACTGCTAACTTTTGTGTTATACCCTGTTTCTCCATATAAAATAGTTTATGCATTACACTAAGACAAAAAATTAAAAAAAAAACCCTAAACAAACAAAAACAACAATAATAATAATTTAAAAAAATGAAAAAAGAAAAAAATACACACAAACAAACAAACAACCAAACCCCAAACAAATAGATTGAAACACAAATAAAGATAATGTGCTGTACAACAAGCAGATTCCTTATCTCAAAAAACTTGAAAAGAGTGAGTTAGTGAGTTCAGACATGTCTAAAAAGGGGTTTGGACAACTGACGAGTGGTGCTGTAACTGTGGGAAATATGTATGTGTCTATTCCTTTTAATTTTTCCAAAAGTAGCATTACAATTTTAATTACACATCTTTATTCCGCTTGCTTCAATGACTGGTCTTGTGTACTGTACTAGAGCATAGCACTAAGACATATTTGGATGACCTTAGCACAACCAAGTTAAAGCAAGCTTGTACAGATTTCCTCTATTAACTTTCTCAGACTTTATAACAAAATTTAAAAATTTGCAGTCTGATGTCTTCCCTTTGGGGAAAGAAGGTTACATACTGAATAGAAAAATATTAGGATGGATTGGGAAAACTGATTTCAGATAATCACAAACAATCCAAATCCTTCCTTAACATGTCTGCAAAGTGAACAGGTTTCTGTCTAGTGTGAATATTTCTACATTTTCTTCTAGCTTCTGTTTTGTGCTGATATTTTTTGAGTTGTATGAGTACTGAATTGGGCTATAGAGACAACGCTATCTTGTTCTGTATCTGCTTTGGATGACACCAACTCTGTAGCTTTGTGGTAACTAAGGGGATGGACTGAGAACACAAATGAAGAAAAAAAGCAGGATGCAAAAAAAAGATAATCATTAGAATATGAAAAATATAGAAGTGAATTGCACAGCTGAAAAAGACATGAAGTAAAAATGACAAAAGACAAAAGAAGGGAAAAGAAAAGAAGAAACAAATTAGTGTGACAATATGAAAGGCCTAATGCAGCCTAATAACAGGTGTGACCACTGAGGTAAAATATTTTACTTCAAGAGAGTACTGACTTGTTCTTTTAAAAACTATAATTCTTTAGACAAAGAGAATTTGGAAAGGTAAAAACAGTTCAATGCATTTTATTTTCTGTCTGAGGTGTTTTAGGGTTACTTATTTTCTGTAGTCTAATCTGAGGTATTTACATCCCCACTTTCCCTACACACCATTCCCTACACTATTGAAGAGTGCAGTCTCTGTTGCTCTGTAAGGATTTATTCCCTTAGGAAGATCTATCCTTAGGTTGGAGGTATGAAGAATGCTGTTCATCTTCAAACCCAGCATCAATCAAATATCTACAGAATTTTTTATTTATTTTTCTATTCTATGCACACAGGGAGATATTTGATCTCAAGCTCTGAAGAAAATGTGGAAAGAGAGATAAAGGAAAGGTTCTGTCTTTTGTATAGCTGTGTAAATGTTACCTGTCTGTAACATCCTTAAGAAAAAAATGAGTTTACACTGGGAAATTGCAGTAAAATTAAAGAACCTCATTAAAAGTAATGTTTATCAAAATATTATAATCCCAGCAAGAATAATAAAAGGAAATGTAAAAGCAAATGAAATTAGTCTAAATACATGATCTAACAACCTGTAATTCATCCAGATTGTGCGATCTGTTAAGAATAATCAATAGTCTTGGAAATACTTCTTTTAAAAATAACATTATGGATATTACATTTCTTGTCACTGCTGTATATCCCATATCAACTGAGCAATGCTTGAAAACTAGAAAATGTTAGACATGTCTGGAAGGAGAATGAGAAAGCATGAATGTTCTCACTTGGATTTAAAAGCAAGCAGTGATATCTCCTTGAGTCATACTATTACCAATAATAAATATTTAACAGCTGGAATATAGGTGTTGTCTGATACAAAATTTGCACTTGTTTAACTAAAATTATATCTTCAGCTGAACCTCATAAAAAATTAGATCCTATGAAGGGCTCTTAATACTTGTGGCTATAACAAGACTGGATCTAAGAATAAATTCAGAAAGCAATCTGCAACAAAGAAGGAATTATACCTGGATTAAAGGGGAATATGTTTCCATGTGTTTCAATGGTATAACACAGTTTTTTCATAGCTTCAGAAAAAAATCTGTATATTAAATTAATGGCTTATGAGATAAACTTTTATGTTTAAGTAAGTTTCCATACTAAATATTTTGAAGTAAATGATTCTCTTTAGCCATGTTGGTATACTTCAGAACTGGAATCGGGAAAGGACTTTTTATTCCATATCAAGAGTTGCAATAAAAAGAGATTTGTCTCCATGTGTTTTATGTTCATGTTCAGCTGGAAAAAAATATAAATCCTAGTATCTTACGAGTTCAGAAAATTCAGCGGGCTCCTTGTAAGTGTGTGGGAGTGAGCCGGAATAGAAATCAGAACTGCTTAGTAGCTTTTGTAAATCACAGGGAAACTGTATTTATTTCAAAAGCAAGTTGCTTTCTACAGTGTTTCATGAATTGTACGAATGGTTTTATTTGGGTGTGTTTGGTTGTCATTTTCTATTGCTTTGGGGAATGTGGACAGCGGATGGTAGCAGAGCTGAAAAAAACCCTCCTTTTATAATTTGCAGACGTTTTAAGAAAATTCCCATTATTATTGTTTCATTGTGTTGGAAGAAGGTGATACATTCTACTTAAAGAAGTCAATTTTGTGGACAGGAATCCAAAAATCCAGTTCCAATTAAATTAGTTATGCACATCTCCCATACAAAAGCCATAGAACTCAAAACCAAACAACAAAACAAACAAAACAACAAAACAAAACCAACCAAACAATGAAACCAAATAAATGAAACAAACAAACAACACACAGAAAACCAAACCTAAACAAACAAAACCAAACAAACAAAACAAAAACAAACAAATAAAAACAAGCACATAATTTATAGTGTTTAAGGATACACAAAAAACCAAACCTAAACAAACAAAAGCAAACAAACAAAACCAAACCAAACAAACACATAATTTATAGTGTTTAAGGATAATGTTGCATGCAGGGCCATACTTGCAAAATATTTAAGGATCAAATAAAAAAAGTGTCCATTAAATGGAAAACTCTGATAAAACCTCTATATAATAATTCTATATAATAGAACTTACTATGATTTATATATATTCTAATATATTCTAGTGGGGCCACACCATTCACATTGTATGAAAATGTATTTCATAATGTTCTCATCAAATTCTAAACAGAGGTAAAAAGATGGAAAATGTCCTCTGAAATCCCTGTCCTCTGCAAGCCCAGGAATAATACCAAGTTATGGATAAGATTTACAAAGTATTTTAGATCTAATTTACCTTTTAAAGTGCCCTAGGTGCACCTCTGATGTATGTACTGATGAGCAGGTGGAAGGCTACCTAAGCACTGATGCTGTCCCACATCCAATTAAATGAAAATAATGGCATAGTTCATGAACCTCTGAGGTCCAGAGCCCTGTCCTGTCAGGACTTTGTCAGGCCTCTTATTCATGAAATGTACAATAAGCAACAAAACCTACTAGGCAAAAGACTACATCAGTTATAAGCCCACTTGAGATGAGAGATTTTGGATCAGATTCCTAGTCTGCCTCATGTAAGGTAGTGACCTAAACCTGTATTTTGGGCAAATGCCCTAAATTGAGTATCAGAAGGTGCAAAATCTCAGTCCTTCATGTTGAAATTCTTCCGTTTTCTGTAACCAACACAGTATTCTTTGGGCCAGAACTATACCTTAGAGGCTAGAGTCCTTAGCTTCAGTGTTTGTAACTGAGACCTAAATACCTTCTTTGGTTACAAGGACTTAAAAACACTGAAAGAGTAAGAGGCGAAAGACCTCTTAAGTCAGGCTGTGCTATTCAGACCTCCAATGATTTTGGCACTAATTTGGATCCCTCCTTCAAACTGGGTTAAATAGGATTTTGACACTGACTTGCACAATTCTTAGCTGAGCTACTTTGACTACTAAGATATTGGCTATTTTGTTACACTTAATGTTGTTTTCTTCTTGACACAAAACTAATCTATGGACAATTAATAGCAGAGGATTCCTACTAACATATCTCAGACAGAAAAAAATCACCTATCTGGCAAGATTTAGACATTGATCTTGAATAAAAAGTAAACCTTTAAGTTTCTTTCATTTTTTCAGCATTTCAGATCTTGATTGGCTTAGGCAGATAAATAATTTCTTCTGGATTTTCCCTTTAGGGATGTGGTTGCATAGTTTGTCAGGCCTGCACAATTAAATCAGAGAAGGCAATGCTGTGAGATGGTAGATGATTTGAGAGCATGGTACACAGAATTGCACTTGTTTGAATGCTTAAGTATAAGCTGTAATTTTCATTAATAGCAAACATCCTAAACCTTTATGACAAAGCCTGAATCTTGGCCAGCTTTTGATGATATTTAGGAAACCAGATTTTAAATCATATCCACAGCTAGTTACAGACTTTTAGCCAGGCTGGATGGTAAGCAGGAAGCAAACAAGCCTGAAGACCTGTATTCAGAAGTTCAGTATGGATTTGCAAGATGCCTAAAAATGACCCTATATTACACAACTTAGTATTATTACTACTATGCTGAATAATTTAGAAGACTTACTAAGACACTGAAAAAAAATTATGAACCACTAATGAAAGAATCGTAAATCACAGTAAAAAATACTCCCACAGTAACTTTGCAAATTTCTGTAATACATTTAAAAATTTTTATGTATATGTATATAATTAGCATAGATATAATATATAAGTACATCTAATCAAAGGTAACACTTATGAAATTCATGATAAGAGAAACAGTACTAATAGAAATGTCTGAAAGGAAAATGTCTGAACATTGTGACATTAGGAGGAAAATTCTTCAGAATGCTGTTTACCACCATCTCACCTTTCTTTCTCAAGGTGTCCCATAAAGATTGTCTAAGTATTGTATATTGGGATTTAGTCGTGATAAATTGTGCCTAAATTAGGAATTAAGTCCATTTCAAAATTCTCTTCACTCTAAGTAGGAATGCAGTCTATGTACTTCCCAGGACTATCCATAAATTTTTAATAGTTCCCTTTGCATTTAATAATAATTGATACTTAAGGGTGGTTGCTTTGGACAGAGTGATCTCCTGTCTCACAAGTAGAACTCTGCTGATACTGAGATTTAAGCAAAACCCATGTTGACTGCATCTGAAATGTAGTCATTTAGAAAAAAAAGTAGCTATGTTAGATGGACGGGATCTGTCCCTGTAGGTCTTCAGAGGCACTTCTTTCCACTGACTGGGGATTCAAGCAAACTGGATTGATAACTTTCTAGAGCAGTCATCTGTAATTCTGGTGAGACAGTACTTGTGTTAGTTCCCAACTGAGATGGAAGATTGTAATGCATCTGTAGATACTGATAATTTATATTGATTATTTTCCTCTGCCAAGTGTTATTATGCTTTTGTGTTGTCATGATTTTGTACAAAATTTATTTTATTTCCCGAGCTTTTGTCTCACTTGTGTGAGTCAGGTCCTCAATAACCTTCCTTCTGTAACGCTGAATGAAAAAATAAAGTACCACAGTAAATTATAAGAGGTTGCTTAATTAATATAGTCAATACAAACTACAGGTTATTTTCCAGGGTCCTATGGTGGACAGAAATTATTGTCCTAGGCTGAAGTCAAGAAAAAATTTTGGAGCTTTTATTTCCTGTAATTCACGAAGTAAAAGTCAGATATAACCCTAGCAAAACAAACTCATCACATTTCATGCTGTTCATCTTCCCACTCTGAAATAGATAATATTTTCCACTACTTGTTCTGACAAATAAGGCATCAAACGCTTTTGCATGTCTTAAGCTTTTATAGCATCAGACTATTTGCCAGCTTTGTCAGATGGTAGTAGTGAAAGTTAAGTGGATTTATCTGGGCATTCAAAGTAAGTCTTTCATGTGCTGTACTTTCTTTCAATTATAGTTCTAGTTGACTAATTTGTAGTCTTGTGCCGTTTTTTCCATCAAAAATGTATCAGTCATGCTTAGAGGTAATGAGCCAAACTGCGTGGGTGTGTCCTCCACCATCAGGGCAGAAACCAAGAGGCTTCTTACAGCATCAAATATCCTGTTTTACATGTCTTATGTCTTGCCAGCCACAAGTTAAAACAAACAGCATATAGATCTACTACTAGAAAAAGTACTGCTTGCATTTATTTCTCTTCTCATTCATTTGAATTGCAGTATAAAATTATGCAATTTTTAACTAGTGCTAATGTGGAAGGAGCAGGGTAGACTGACTTCTTTAGAAATTGTTATATACTACTGATAAAGGATCATGTACATGTGTATATATATACGTTTCATCAGTTTGAAAGATGACTCATTGCCTAGTGTCAATTTTTGTTTCATATGTATAAGAATTGTTGTTATATTCCATCTGAGTTTAGAGTGATCAGGAGCAGGACAGAAAATGCCTTGGTTGGAATTTATATCACAAGCCCATCCATGTACTTCTATAGCGTCCAGAACTGAATCATAGCTTTTTTAGTAATCTGATTGCTATATTAAACGAAAAATGAAGGTGTAAAGGTGTCTAAAAAAAAAAAAGCAAGCTAGGGCCTTAACTAGCTATAGTGCACTGATAAGCATTATAATAAATAGCTCTGCCTGAGGTGGGTGGAATCAATGCCAAGATTGCATGGAGTCAAATATTCCCACCGTAGCAAGATCTCCACTTACTCAAAAAATATGTCATTTTAAAAAAATAATTTGCCTACAGAATGATTTAGATCTCTGAGAGATCATCTTCGCCTTTCTTATAAGAGCAAAGTCAAGATACACATAAATATTGATAATTTATTTTTAATGTATGAGTCATAACTAAAAAAGATTAAATGGCAACCTAAAATAAGATCAGGCAGTTTGGTCATTGTATTCATCAGTAAAACAAAAATAAAGTGCAAACATGACACTTTGTGTATTTTAATCTTTTCTTGGCTTAACCCCAAATTTAGAAACATTCCTTTAAAACTGTAACACTACCCTAAGTGAGAAGAGCATTGTGAATAACAGAAAATATATTTTACCTTGAACATCTATGCTTTTAATTTCACCTAGATTACTGTAAAGATCATGAAAGGCTCTAGCAAGAAAAGTGAAAGAATGGCTTTGATAAGCAGCAGAACACAGTGTTACATTTTCTTTTCTTCAGAATAAGAAGCTGCAGACCAAAAGAATCAATGGGAAAAAGGATTCAATTTATGAAAGAAAAAAAAACAGGAAGGGGACCAACAGATGTCCCAGTATAATATTCATACTGTAGCAAAAAGACTACCATTTTGTCCTGATGACAACTGGAAACATCAGAATGAAATTCTGTCTATGTGAGGGCTTGAGGGAAATCCAGCAGTAAGAGTATATACACCTAGAGATATGGTACTTTTAATTCCTTTCTCTGAGTGCTGTAAATCAGAGGCTGTTTGGAAGAAATGCTCTAGCATTGAACCCTATTATTGTTCACAAATCATAAAAGCAAATTTTTGCAGGGCTAAGGACTATAGCTTGACAAGTGGCTAAACAGAACACAGACATTCAGTCAAAAAGAAGGTGAAAGAATGAGGATCCATGGTCTGAAGGAAAGGATGAATCTGAGGAACTGCAAAAAATCAGAATTCAGTGCAGTATATCCAGGAAGATAAGAAATTTTCTGCAATGCATTATTAAAGCTAGGACACTTATTAGAAAAATAAAGATAAATTTTCAGCTTGTATTCTTCTGTAATTTCTCTCTCTGCCATTAACTTCCTGTGTTGCCTTTGGATATCACTGAAGCCAAGATCATCAAATATGTTTTGGGACTCATCGATTTTGGTAAGTGTCTGATACATTTCTTCAGGAATCCCAGTATTATTAGGACAAACAATTCTATACTTAGTACAAAGAGTTCATGATAATATTTAATGTAATTCTGAGAATTAGCTCCAGGATCATGGAAGATACATAAAGTTTTCAACGGAAAGGCTTGGATTAGGCAAATATGGAAAGAAGTCTTTCATAGGATGGTTCATTGTGAGGACAAGTTGTAAGAGAAAGATTGACAACAGCCGAGTAGCTCTCAAATTGTTGAATGAGGGAGGTGTGAGGAAGCCGGGATTTGAAAGTTTTGGGAATGAAGAACATGGGGATAAACTCTGGAGCAGAAGGTCTGAAGTTCTGGGAGAGCTGGAGGCCCCTGAACAGGAAGTACCAGAAGCTACTACAGACCCTGCATGGGATCTGGGAGTAAGGATATACATATACTCCCCCCGTCCTACTTGTAGATCCACCTCTCCACTTTATCTTCTCTTCTGTTACTTAGAATGAGCTTACTGACTCATGGGTCTCTGCTGTCAGGTCTCCATGGCTTCCAGCCCTTGCTGGTGCAGTCCAGCTGCCTCAGAGTATGTGTGCAATGAGCTGATCAAGTTCTACATAGACACATATCCTTAAACTGAAATGAACACAGAATATCTGTGATGTTCATTTACTCTAGGTTCTCTTTTTTTTGGACAAAATTATTATAATTTTACAGAGGACCAAGTCATGTCCTCTGTGGATATCTGTTTTCTGAACAAAACATCCAGGTTTTGTGATTCTGAGGAAGCCACCAGCAGATGGATGTTGGTATTGGTATCAGTGTTAGTATATCTACAACTCTTGCTAATATCCATCCTCCTGGGGTGTTGTGTTTGCTGCTGGTACTTAAATTCAGCACCATCATTTTTGAAAGGATTGACATTTCTAAAAGAACTGACAGTGAAGAACAATATTTTACCAGTGCAATACAGTGATGGCAACACCTGTGCTACCTTAGCTGGTGTTTGAAAGTACATTAATCTACACAAAATTTCATAAATAGCTTTGAATAACTGTAGGGAGCTAATTTGTTTCAAAGATCAGTGTGCTTCTTATTAATCAGTTTTTCTTTCCAGTGAGACAAATTTTTATGAATTTAACTACTAGGCAAAGTGATCTAATGTGATATTAAAATGTTCATAGTGTTCTCTGAGTCTCATTCAGTCTCAGTAAAGCCAGATAATTTCCACAGACTTCAGAAGATAATGGATCAGACCACTGCTAAACATAGCAGCTGTCACCTTGAGCATGTGCAAGGAATATTTTTGCCTTGTTTCGGTTATTCATTATTTCTTATCACCTTATAATCCTCTATGACCTAGTGTGTATTAAAACACCTCCATTTTAGTGGTTCTAGATGGCTAAGAACTCTGACCTTCTGCAGTCAGGGAGAAGGCACTGTCATACAGAGAGCATATTTCAGATTTTAAGCTGGATGAATGAACACTTTAGACCAATTTTGCCTGAAGTGCTGTCTCACAAAAGAAGTCACAAAGAATTTATAACAAATACCATCCAATTTTGAATTAAAATAAAGAGGATGTTCTAGCTTAATCTATCAAAAAAGTAACACATATATCTTACATCTATCATGCAGCTGCAGTAAATATTACTTAGTAATTAAGAGCTGACTGTTATCAGTTTAGTTTTTGTTCTTTGAACTTCTGCAATATATCTTACTAGCCTAACTTTTTTTTTCTGTAATAAGTATGAGAAAAATGTTTGAAATAAGAAATTAGTATATAATTTTATAACCTTTTACTGAAAACAGTGAAGAAATCTATTATATTCCATATTAAATTCTTATACTGATTATGCAAGGATTTTTGCATGTATTGTACTGCTTTCTGCCTAATTAGAGAAAGGAAATGTAAAAAATACTGTATTAGCACCAGTAACAGGTATAACAAATCAATGTGACTTTAAACCTAATTGTAGCTGCAGATATGTTTATGCATTTTGTAGCATGAAAAGTCATTGAGTCAAATCATTCAGACTTCTGTTGAGGACAAAAAAACAAGAAAAGACGAGACACTTTTCCCTAGCTCTCTTTTTAAGATGAAGTTTAAATTTGCACAGCTTATTTGATCTGTAGTTCTCTGAAAGTGTTGCTTTAGATTAGTTTATTGTTTTAACATCTTTTTTTCTAATTTAAAATAATTTCTTTTCCCTTCTGCAGAGAGAACTGGTGTAGCACGGCAGAAGAGCATGTATCATGTTGAAGCAGCAGTCCTACTGTGCAAATTTTATAATTGTAAATTACCTGAAACATATCTGAGAAACCAAATGTATTTGACTTTCAGAGTTTGATTTGTCTCCACAGGAGGTCTTATGTTATGTCTACATTGCAACTGGGGGCATGATTACAGCAATATAACTATACTTAAACTTGCTTTCACCTAGCTAGTTGAAGCATTTGTTCCACAGAAGTTGTAGTTAAATTTCTGAAAGTATGTTCTCAGAGGCCCATACTGAAACCTGAGCTGCTAACTTTTGATTGCTTTACCCTGCTAAATTTAAGTTATATTAAGTCTATCTTTTTAGGTTGAACTCATGCCTCCCATAGGAAGGGTCAGCATGATCTTAGACATATACACAGATCTTGAGAATACTGGCCTGAGGGTGATTTCACACAGGCTTACTTCACAGTCATAGTACTTTGTTACTATCAGAATAGGGTAGGATAGGTAAGAGAGAAATTTTATTAATTTTTTTTAAAAGAGCCTCACACTTTAGAAAACTATGTCATGGCTACTATAATAACCATACTACTACTATAGGAAGAGGTGCTTCAGCAAGGCATTTTTTTTTCAAATCAGAAAAAGGATGTTGGGGAAGCTGTCTTGAAAGGTTATTTGAGGAGATTATGACTTTTTAGTTTCCAGTCAAGTTTTAGCATTATCTGCAGTATAACTTGCAATAAGAATGTTAGAGAGACTACTGCAAAGGTTATTTTCTCTGCTGAAGACAGTTCCTAAGACATTGTATGATATAAATAAGTTATTTTCATATAATACATTAATCATGGGTTAATATATTATGATGTATATCCTTCTTAAAAGCAATGACTTTTGAGATTTCCAATTTCTTCATCAGAAATATTTCAGTTGTCCTTATCAGGACCAAAACCAAATTCTTTTATTGTTTTTACCATTAATAATGTAAATTCACTTTTTAAAAATTTAAAAGGAATATAAACAGGAAGATTGGAATTGAAAAGTATTCTTTTTAAAAACCATGATTTTTGCCAAACCAAACACCTGACTTTAACATTCCTGTCTAAGAGTAATGTCTTTGTAAACTCTGGATTTTTCATCTCAGTGATCAATCAATCAAAACCTTCAACATACTTCTCAGTTTTCTCCATTAGTATGTTAGTAAGGCTTTTCACATAATTTTATAAAAATATATTCTTTTTTTTTTACATTCAAATAATGTTATTGTATAATAACTAGTTAAGACTGTATCTACTCCTGCTGCCTCCACTTGCCTTCTGTTAAAAGAACCTTTAGGAGTTCTACTTGTGTTATTTAAACTACAGTTAGTTTTCACAGTTACACACCAATCTGTAATTCAATACTATCAATATAATTTAGAGAATAGGTCTCATTAACAGTATAGAGAACTACTAGTTATTCTAATCTTAGTTCTGATTCTATTAATAACAATACTTTTCTGTAAAATAAAATCTTTACAGGCAGGTATATTTCTGTATATTGACTTCTCTAAGTATTCTAAGAAGTGACATCATGACATCACTACATAGTCACCTTTTTAAAATATCCATTTATTAAATTGGTTCTCCTTTACATAGGTTGAGTATTTAGTTTTACATACCATAATTAATGTCTGTTAAAACTGTTTGGGAAATAGTTATTAGTCTAGGACAAGTAAAATGCTTTTGAGAGCAGCAGTGGTACTGCTTACTTAAGTAAACTTAATTTTCTATTAGAAGGAAGTTCCGGTGGAAAAATTCTCTACCACTTCCTCGTGAGTACTTTCATAATTGTTACCATCAGTTCATTTGATGTGGTTACTGGATGATTTGATGTAAGATCCCTGTGCAGCTTTTTCTGTAGTTGCATGCACGGATTAGGCCTCCAGTTCAGATGCTGTGTCCGCCTTCTGGCAGGGGCCAGGGTGTACTCAGCCACCTGCCCACAACAACTTTGCATTCAACAAGCCCCTATCTCCCCAGGGAACCTGGTGACCATCTCCTTCCCAAATGTCTTCCCTGCTGACACACCACCTCCCTTTCCTCCCATGCTGTTACTCTCTTAAGAGAAGGAAGCAGAATATTAAATTGCCATTAGCGGATTTAAGCCTTCTGCAAATCTCTTATTGCTCAGCCATTCCATCACACAGCAGGCTGGTGTTGAATGTGTGTGCGCATGTGTGTGTGTGAGTGCATGTGTGTGTGCAGCACTGTGCAGTCACTGTTGTCAGAGCATTTAGGGAGGGCATGCCTCAAACCCCAGAGAATTCATGCCTCAAGTAAATTAAGGAACAGATTATACTATGCTGCTTGATCTAGCTGGGAGGCAAAAAAAAAAATGTGACAGGCAAAAAAGCCCTATTTTGCTAAAGCCCAGCAGTATCCAAACTCCATTCTCAAATATTTCACATTTGTAGGTATGAAATGCAGAGATACTCATAAAATTTCTAATGGAAAGACAGAAATATATTAATTTGAGAATAAAAGGCATACTTCCTTCTTCCCATGTATTTCCACAAATAGGACTTGGATGCTTCTGAGAAAAGGAATCTGAGGAATTTTGAAAACTAGAATTTTGTAAAGACAAAATCTTAGAAAACCTAGAGAAAAAATTAAAGATCTTCATCAACAGCCTTAGTAGGACAATACACAAACATATGAATCAGTGTACCTAATTTACTCTGAAATGAGAGCAATTGTTAAAATTGATTATAGATTGTAGAAATTACCTCTGAGGAGGCTTCTTGGGGAATTAATGCTCAGTCCTGTCCTAGAATGAAAAAATACTTGTCTCCCTGCTTCCACTTCTTGATCTTAGTAATGGTGAGGTTGTGAAATGAAGCCAATTTTTACTCTCCCCTCCCAAAAATATAAAATTATAACATTATATTGCATCTTTCTGTGTATACATTATTCTTACATATATTCAAAGTCAATGCACTTTACAATAAGCCTGATAAACATTTTTAATAACTAGAAATTCTAAAACTAAATGATCCTTCAGTGATAGAAAACAAAGGAACTGAGTTGCTCTTTTCTCAGATGAAGGTCTCATCTGAGGAAATAAGGCACTGTCTTTGCTCTGATAGTCAATTCATTATTTGCTGTTGAAATCTAGCAAATAATTGTACTAGCACTTGAGATTACTAGCAGTGTGTACTCCAGGTCATTAAACCAGTCAGCATTTTGTTATCCATGCCATTTGACAGTCACAGACAGTATTTGAACCTGGTACCAATTAACTGAACTGGAAACTGTCTACGGTGCATTTAGTTATCAGTGAAAAGTGATTTGCTATTTGGTATGGAAGATATTTGTTAGAAGTAAAAAAAAAAAAAAAAAAAATTAACACACAATTAGTAAATTTCATAAGCATTTAATTTTATTTTAACTCATGTTTCTTCTGTTTAAAGAAAAAAATCATTCATCTTACAGATGATGTGCTAGAAACAAAAAAGCTGATTTTTTTCCTGTTTACCCATAGAATAAATATTTAAATATCTTAATGTTTTAGCAAGAGATTCATTCTGAGATTTCATGAATTAGCAGAAAGACTTTCATTTAATACAGTCATCATAAGCCATCAACAAGCAACAGTAGCACGTAGCACTTTAATCTTTATAGTACTTTAAACATTAATGAATTAATTGCATAATTTCATTTATGCTACTGGTAGATGTTCTCAGATTCTCTCACATGGGACACCACCTTCAAAACAGCTCCAACAGAATATGCCTCATTTTCTCTCATGCAATGTTACAAAAGCACAAAAGGTGCTACGAAGACAAGACTGGATCATATCAATCAACTGCAAGATCTTTTGAGGCAGTGTACCTCTTTTTTGTGTGTTTTTACAATATCTTATATATTTAAATACTGAAGGTATATTAAACCATTGATGTATGTCTGGGATCTCTATGTGCTATCTGCTCTATGTGCTACAAAAATACCATTTTCCAGAAGACTTGGAAGGCCAATAAGATGGCAACATGATTAATTTCATAGTTATGTTGTGAACCATTATTTATCAGTTGAAATTACTAAAATAATGATTAAAATTACTTCACTGGTATTCCTAACATAGAATTTATCTGTCTGAAGCCTAGGCAGTTTGTTGGGCAAGAATAGTTAAATGATAAGAATTTTTATAGACGGTGATGCATGAGCAACATTCCAGTCAGCTATGTTTTCATACCTGGTAACCTTAGAGCTGGACCACTGAAGGTCACCTTTGACATGAGTATGAGGTGAGACTCAAACTCAGTCTTTTGGATATACAGCAAAAACCTTCAGCCCCACTATACTGCACCTTTTTACAGAAATGGTATATATGTATTAGTGATGGAATATGATTGGACCAGCTGAGATCAGATGATTTTATTTAAAAAAGATACAGTTTTCTGAGTACTAAATTCACTTTGCAAGCTGTTTTCATTAGCCTGATCTCAACAAGCACCTGTTGAAAAACTAAAGTTTCAGTGTTTCCTGTTTCTTTCTGAGGAATACCCTATTGGATTATTTGCCCAGCATCAGTCTTTTATGATTCTACCTCTTTCTGAGTTTTATAAACTTCATTTATTTCCCATGTCTTCCCTTGAGGGTAGAGAGGTGTCAAATTTTATACTGTGATCACATTTCTGATCTTTGATTTTGATTGAACAGACTTGAAAGTATCATGATGTAAAGCCAGAACTCCAAATGCATATTTGAGTGAAGATGCTTCATCCAAGGGTTTTTTTTGTCCCGGCTGCATGTATGAGTACATAAGACACTTCCTCTGCTTTTACACAATATTTTCTGATTTCATTGTTTAGTTTCAACCAAATTTGGTATTTCAGAATTTTTGAAATACATGATTTAAATATTTATGAACATAGATAGACAGAATATATGTTATTAGTGTTCCCATGAAGAAAACTGTTAACAATCTCACTTCTTAGTAGACACGAGGGAATCCAGAAAAATATTTGTCATTAGCTTCACAGAGCTGACAGTTGATTTTCTCACTACTTGCCAAATTAAGCAAATCTGGTGATTGAAGTTTTTTTAAAAATGACATAGTTAAATCATTTACTTCCATATGCCTTATCTAAATCCAGCTCCTTCCATTTCTGCAAAGCAAAGCATGATCTTTCATTTTTTCATCTTTGGACTTTTCTAAACGAAAAAGTTGCACTGATATAACTTAAACTCTTTAATGTCTATAGGGTGAAGTATTTTTGTATTAGACTGCTTATTTAGCATAATATTTTCTTCTTAGGAAAAAAAAAAAGCAGAAGAATTCTGTAAATCCTAGCTGGATTTGATACTTATGGGTCCCTTCCAACTCAAGATATTCAATGGTACTATGATTTCTCCTAACTACTATTAATAATCATTGCTAGCTAATCTTGATTGTTTCAGTCAAAAACTACAACCATAATTCATTGTGTTGACTACATCAACACATTTCATTACTGAGATGATGAAATTTATTTTAAATGCAATAATAAATTTCATGTTTGCACACTGTACGTGGCATGCATCTCTTTACCCTGGAGGAAAGATATGTCAAATATATTTAAGTTCCTACAAGTTTCATGAAAACAACTTGGTAGAAAACAGATGCTGTTAGTGAGGAGCAAGCTGAGCCTGACTTATTGCATATGTCTCATCATAATTTTTGCTCTCCCACTTATTTCACATATATGTAACATACTCTTGTATATATTCAGGGAGTTAATGTTTTATTTCTACTGTATTCAGTTGGTTTATCCATTTTTTTACTTTGGTCTCTTTTTTTTTCACTTTCTTGTTCTTCTCTATACTCTGCCTACAGTTTCACTGTTCATCATTTTCTCAGTTAGTCTTTCCACATCAATCTCTACCTGAATGACAGAGAGAAGCCATCCAATAACAGTCCTTCATGAGAACCTGCATGAATCATCAGCATCAGGACTTTTTCCTCCCATGGGAGGAATAAAAGAATCATCATGATAAATTACTTCTTTCTAATTACTATTCTTACGATTTCTTTCTCAGTAGAAATTTAAGTTACATATGAGAATTCCTAGCATGGGATTCCAGTACCCTGGGGTAGGACAACCAGTTTTGAGTTCATTAAGCCTTTATGTCCTTGAAATGAGATTCTTAAGTGTAATGAAATGTATAAAATGATAATAAATATTTCTATGAGTTATCTCAATTGTAATCATATAATTGTTTAGGTTGGAAAGGACCTTTAAGATCATCAAGTCCAACCGTTAACCTGTCCTGGTCCGAGTGAGAACAGAACTAATTCTGTTCAGTGATTTTACTTTTCAGCTCAGTTCTTCTAACTAACTGCACTTTCTGAAGTCAGCAGCCTGTTTTTACAGACAGTGTCTGCTGCTGGCAGTGCTAACACCCCATGGTTAGAGTTACTACCAAGGACTGGTGTGCAGCCCTAGGCCACTGCTGGATCTTGTGTACCACGTTGGGGGTGCAGGAAAGTGAAAGGCTGCACCTGCAGGGAAGAGCAAACAGGGCAGGTGGCTCCAAACAGACCAATGAGGTATTCCATCCCATATATGTCATGTTTGGTATAAAGATGGGGGATCTGGAGAGTCCCCTCTTGGACTGCTTTGCCAGCTTTGCTTGGCTTGTCTCAGGTCCTCTTTGGGTTCCATCCTTGGAGCATCAAAGGAGGACTCTGTCTGTTCTGCATTCAATCTCGATCAGTGTCTTCCCGAATCCAGTACCAGAATCCAGCTCCTGAACCCAGCTGCCGTCTAGGAGGGTTGGGTTCAATCCTGGTTTTGTATATATTTGTATATATTTGTATATATTC
>JAAGNO010002481.1:29234-39347 GCA_033439905.1 Ceryle rudis
GAGTTGGGTTCAATACTGATTTTGCATATATTTGTATATATTCCTTTTATTATTATTATTTTAATTTACATTAAAGCTGTTCTAGTTTCCTTTTCTAATCTCTAAGTCTCTCTCCCTTATTCCCTTTCTCTTCCCCCTGTGGGGAGGGGAATTAACAGAGAGCATCTGTTACAGGTGTAAGGGTCCATCCTGACCCTAAACTGTGGCATAACCCAACACAGCCAAGTTCACCACTAAACTACGTCCGCAAGTGCCACATCTACACATCTTTTAAATACCTCCAAGGATAGTGACTCCATCACTTCCCAGGTCGGCCTGTTCCAGTGCTTTACAACTCTTTATGTGAAGAAATTTTTCCTGATATCCAATCTAAATCTCCCCTGGTGCAACTGGAGGCCATTTCCTCTTGTCCTCTTTGCTTGTTCATTGTGAGGAAAGACTGACTCCCACCTCGCTGTAACCTCCTTTTGGGTAGTTATAGAGAGCAATAAGGTCTCCCCTCATCCTCCTTTTCTACAGGGTAAACAACCCCAGGTCCCTCAGCTGCTCCTCAGAAGACCTGATTTTTAGACCCTTCACCAGCTTTTTTGACCTTCTGTGGACACACTTCAGCAACTTAATCCCCTTTTTGTAGTGAGGGGCCCAAAACTGAATGCAGTATTTGAGGTATAGCCTCAGCAGTGTCGAGTACAGGGGGAAAATCACTTCCCTACTTCTGCTGGCCACACTATTTTTGATACAACCCAGTACGCTGTTGGCCTTCTTGGCCATTTGTATGTGTTTTGCTTTGTCAATACAATGGCAATTTCCTTCATAGTATGGATTTCCCACAGCAACATATTTTGACTTATCTCTTTTTTGCTAAAGCTATGGTGATTTCTCTTTTACCAGTTTTTGAAAACATATTAATAACTTCTTAAAAATATTTCATTAAATTTTCTTGCCTTTTTTGTCCCATTGGTCAAGATTCTTCTGGCTTGCACTATGCTTCCAGAAACTGTTGAAGTTCCTTCTGTGTGGAAACAGAAGAGCAGGGGACACAACTTCTTACCAACAAGTCAGGTGCAAGGTCTGACAAAGTACTGGCAAAGTGTAGGAGTGCTTCTCAAGCTAAAATTTATCTCCAGTATTCCCAGGAAGAATAAATTATATATCCCATAAAGCTGCAAGAAACTCCAGGATAACTCTCTTCCAATTCTGGGGACAGGGCAATAGCTGATGATTATGATGGTGACAGCCCTGCCTGTGTGCAACTCCTGCACGTTGAATGATACCCCCATAGTCTTCTGTTCAGTCTCCAGTACCCTTTTCCTTTCCATTGGATATCCCGTGAAACCATACCAGGCATAGGTCAGAAAATAGCTTATTACAGAGACTGTTCCCAGTAGGCAGTGTGGACAAGAATTTACCTTCTGTATGTCATCTTCCAACATTATGCTCACACTGGGGTTTGCAACCTCTAAATATTCTCATGCCCTCATGCCATACCATGAAGCAGATGATGCATTCAGTTTTATGATATGATATTGCACCATTCTAATGGATTGCAACACATTCCTCATGTTGTTGTATTCAACATAAACCAGAAAGAACAAACAAAAAATGCTCATCTAGAGTCAGGGGTTCCTCACAGGGGAAAAAAACCAGCCAACAGTTACCTCAAGCCAAATACTATGGAATACGGGCACCCACACAAGTGCTGTCTTGCCTAAGCATCTAAACCAGTTGCTAGACCTTGTAGTACTCAAGAATAATTTTTTAGGAGTATGAAAACAGCTTCTTGGCTACCATCCTCCATCCTTGTGCTACCCAGTCTTATTTTCAGGTAGTACACTGGTTTATCAGAATGATTACCTTCTGGATTTACTGTTCTTAGTCAGCAGGTATGACTATATTCTTCCCTATGCAAGGCTGTAATCAGTGATGAACAGACTAAATGGAGAGTTTTCTTCAAATGGAAATGTTATTTAATCTAAGAGGTTCAATCTTTTATCGAAGAAAAGGTATTCAAAAAACAGACTGCAATTGTCAGGTAAAGACACCTGTCCACTTCTCTATCACTCCTTTCAATAGTCCTTCCATTCCTTTTCCATTTTGAGTTTCACTTCTGACTGAATTTCTATTTCTTACCCTGATTTTGAGTTTGGGGATTGACTCAGTCCATTGAAAAAATAATTCAGTGAATTCAGGAGGTTGAACTAGCCTCTTAAGTGACTCATCTTCAAACTACCCTCAAATGTTTGCTGTGGGATGTTATTCTGAGTCATTGCTTTGCCTTCCCACTTGCTTACCAATAGCTATCGTGATTTAACTCTTCATGAAAAATGACATTCTCCCTAGTGGAAAGAAATCGGATGGGAAATGAGTCAGGCTGGAGAACTTTCTAGTTATACTTTTATTTAATTAAATCAACCACAGTCAGTCAATCCAAGATTTTATTAATTTGGTCTTTTACTTGTAGCTCTTTTTTGATGACCTAATTATTTATGAAAACCACATTTAAAATAGGAAACTCTCTTTCCAGTTCAGTGACTATGGTAAAAAAATTTGTAGTATATCACAGCTATTATTGTACATATTGCAGAAAAGCCTAACATTGGTTCTGCAGCATCAGAAGATACGGTTTCTCATAACAAAATATTCTTGGCAATACTGATATCTTTAATAGTGTTACTCATATTAATATCCAGTCCTGGAGGTCTACAAAAGCACTATCCAGATGAGTCCCTTTTACATCTACATCCAAAGTGGTTTTGAATGAGAAAACCAAACTGTTCTATTTTGCTCTCTCTTCTTATTTCCTAAAGCATATCAAATCCTTACTGTCTAATACCATCTTAGAGCTATCTTTTGTATGCACATATATGTACAGTTTAAGAACACTGCTCATCCTTCAACAAAGGTGATATAGATGAGAAAGTTATTTCACTTAAACTTCAGAATTGGGGGGGAGGTGTTCTGTATAATTGTATAAAGTTTTTAAAGTGTGAGTTGCATAAAAATGGAGTATTTTTCTGCATTATTGTCAGATTCTCTTTTTTTTGAGTAGATACAGAGTTTTAACTAATTGCACTGTGTACTGATTACACTCTATCTGCTAAGCTTTCCTTCATTTATTAAAGTCTTGCCTTGTCAGATAAACTGTGATCAAAGCATTCTCTTAAGAGAAATTAAAAGCTCTGAATTAAGGCACCACATGTTTTAATGGAATAGGTTTTTAAAGAACAGAAGGATAAATGTAGCTCTTTGATTATATGCTTCCATGGTGTTTCTGTGTCATTGCTTATTTGGATGCACTTAGCAGTACAAAAAAATGTCTTCATATATCTCACATTTCCTTACAGTTTGTTTCTCAAGTCTCTTTACAACTTTGTATTGATTTACCTCTTCAGTTCTGCTGTGACCTACAAATTTAGTTAGAGTTGATTTTACACCGAAGAAAGCCCTGACAAAGACAGAGAAGAAGCAGCAGACATGTACAGAAGGCATGCTATGACGTGTTTGTTACTTTGCAGATGAATTGGCAAAAAAAGTCTTAGAAATCTTGAGACCCTCAGCTTAAAGAATGACAGATGCTTGATTATTTCAGATAAAACGGAAACTTTGAAAACAAATAAAAATTAATTGCCCTAATCAACCTGCACAATTGTTAAAGTTTGAATTGTATTTTTGAGTGCATACATGCACAAGTATGTTCTTGTGGGTGTCGGTCTGACTACTATCGCCTTCCTTTCCATGGAGCACATCATTTTTCTAATCTCAGACTAGGGCACACTGACAGACCGAATGTGTTTGATACCATTCCTCTAGAATCACCTAGGATGCAGGCAAATCAAATTGATACCTTCAAAATCAAAGGTTTTTACTCAAAGGTACACAGCTTCAAGGACAGAAACTTGTGCCTTCATATAACTTGAAGCCCTTTCTTGATTAGAGAAATCTATTTAGTCTAGTTTGCTTTGATTTTGGATCATGAGAGGCAGATTCCACTTCTGATTTTTTAACAGTGTCTCTGAAAACACAGGACAGATGTTGATCTAAGTGCAAGTCCATGAGTTTCTATTATAACCACAGAGCATCTAGCGCCATTTGTAGTGTTGTGCTTGGGCTTTTCCAGTCCAGAAGGTTATGGGACTATTTTAGATGGTGTGTGAGGGACAGCCTCAGGTGAGTGCTTCAGATGCACGAGAGACTCAGAGGCACTAGACACCTCAGTTTAAATGACTGAATTGAGCACCCTATGTCTTGTCAGATTTTGTCATCACTGGAGGTTGCCAGAGTGTTTTATTTCTGGCCTATTTTTGAAAACATCTGTTTTCTGTGTTAGACATCTGTGTTTACAGCATGTCATCACTGTAACTGGAACACAGCAACTGTATTATTTTTACACATCAAGAACATTTGAAGTGTTAGATCATTTAAAACATATGTCTTTTTTTTCTGCTGGATGACACTATTTTTTGATCTCAACTTCAGGTACAGCCTCTATTTTAAGCCTGAGAATCATTGGAAAATAAAATACCATACTAGTTATTATTTATTATGAATCACAGTCTTGAAAAAAATAGAGACTTTCAGATCTGTTCTTCAGAAAAGGAGGACATGATAAAAAAAAAAGAGGGAAAAGCTATCCAAAGCATCACTTATTAATTTCTATAGGATGCCATTTGTAAGATGGTTCTCTCAAACAGGCATACAGGTAGAAACTTTTAAGGTTAAGAGATATTGTCAGCCTAAAACTTCTGCTCTTGCTATGTAAATAATCTCAGTGGAACTCTAAGTCCTCCACAACAATTTTAAAACAGTAATGTAATTATAAACCGTACATGGTTTTGAACAGTTTCTCAATTCTCACTGAGAAGTCACTGAGATTTTCTTTTACAAAGTGCTGTGTTTTTCTTAATATAAATAAGGAACAAGGAGTTCCTTGTTCATGTTAAGAATGTCCTCAAAGAATTAGAGTGATGACAATTGTTCTATGATCAGTTTTCAGTTAACTCCATCAAACTGCTTCTGTGTATCACTTTGGATACCACAGCTCAGAGACAAACAAGTTTCATTTCTAATAGGTCATTAATGCTTTTTCCCTTTTTGCATGCAGCAAGAGAATAAAGTCACAATGACCCAGTTGAGTAATACAGATAAACCAAAACAGTAAGTTCTTTAAAATATAGGTACATAACCATATGCAAAACCTGCCTTGTAGTTGATACCACCTGGAATTATACAGGCACAAAACCTGTTTTCAAACTATTGAAATGTGATTTAGAATTTTAACATATTTATGCTCAAGAGAATATAGTATTTCTTCCCCATGTTATTTTTCTTTCACCAACCAATTTACCCTGACAAGGTATTAGAAAAAGAAGAATTTAAGTGACTTATCTCCATTTTGCTTCTCACAGACTGTATCTAAAATTGGTAACTTTTGAATGGATAATTAATACACTGATCCATCACTATCCCTCTTTCAGTTTCATGGATATTTCCTTTTCATTCTGGTTATGTGCAGCAAGCAACAATCTGTTTTCTGTCATTTGATTATTTGAATGTCTTTCACCACTCATTGGTAATAGTAATGGTGAGATTTGTTGGCAAGTTCAAAGGTGAATGGGCATTTCCTGTTGTAACAATATTGTAAACTGACCTGTAGTATGTAAGTCATCTGAGCTTAAAGTTTATTACAAAAGAAGAAAATTAGAAATTTTGTGATTTTGTAAAATCACAAAAAATGACGATTGTGTTACTTAAGACTACATTCCCAAAGTAGCAGAATGATGGAATCACAGAATTATTGAGGCTGGAAAAGACCTCAGATCATAGAGTCCAGCCTGTGACCTAACACCACAACATAAGCTAAATCATGCCACTAAGAGCAGCATCCAATCTTTTCTTAAACACCTCCAGGTGTGTCCAAGCCATGGGCTGCCAGCTTTTCCAGGAGGATGCTGTGGGAGACTTTGTCAAAGGCTTTGCTGAAGTCTAGGCAGACCACATCCACAGCCTTCCCCTCATCTACCAGACAGGTCACCCAGTCATAGAAGGAAATAAGATTAGTTAGGCAGGACCTTCCTTTCCTAAATCCATGTTGGCTGGGCCTGTTCCCCTGGTTTTCTTGTATGTGCTGCTTGATGGCGCTCAGTATGATCTACTCCATATACCTTGCCAGACACTGAGGTCAGGCTGACAGGCCTACAATTTACTGGATCCTCCTTTTGGCCGTTTTTGTGGATGGGCGTCATATTGGCCAACCTCCAGTCATCAGGGACCTCCCCAGTTAGCCAGGACCAGTGATTAATGATGGAAAGTGGCTTAGCCAGCCCTGTGTCAGCTCCCTAAGCACCCAAGGATGAATCCCATCCGGACCCATTGACTTGTTAGGGTCTAAGTGGCACAGCAGGTACTTAGCTACTTCCTCCTGGATTACAGGAGGGATGTTTTGCTCCCCATCCCTATCTACCAACTCAGAAGCCCAGCCATCCCGAGGACAGTCAATCTTTTCATTAAAAACTCAGGCAAAGATGGTGTTGAGTACCTCAGCCTTTTTATTGTCTTCTGTTACTAAGTTCCCCTCTTTGTCCAATAAGGGTTGAAGATTTTCTCTGATCATCTTTTTGTTATTAATGTATTTATAAAAGCACTCTTTATTATCCCTAACAGATTTGGTGAGATTAAGTTCTAAATGAGCTTTTGCATCTCTAATTCTCTTTCTAAATGACCTTACAATATCCTTAAATGCTTTCTGGTTCACCTGCCCCTCTTTCTAAAGTTGATACACTCTTATTTTTAACCTGAGTTCCTTCAAATGCTCCTTGTTCAACTAGGCCGGTCTTCTTCTCTGCTGGCTCATTTTTCAGCACAGGGATAGCCTGCTCCTGAGCCTTCATAATTTCATCCTTAAAGTAAGCCCAGCCTTCCCAGGCCCCTTTGCTTTTGAGGGCTATTTCCCAAGGACTCTCCGGGTTAGCATCCTAAATAGACCAAAGTCAGCCCTCCGGAAGTCCAAGGTAGAGATTTTGCTGACAACCCTCCTGACTTCACCACATATTGAGAATTCTATCATATCATGGTCGCTCTGCCCCAGACAACCTCTGATCATCTCCCACCAACCCTTCCTTGTTTGTAAACAGTAGGTCTAGCAGGGTCTAGCCTACCCCTAGTAGGCTTGATTACCAGCGGCAACAGGAAGTTGTCATCATGCATTCCAGGAACCTGCTGGACTGCCCCCTTTCTGCTGTGTTGTACTTCCAGCAGACATCCGATAAGTTGAAATCTCCCATGAGAACAAGGGGTAGCAAATGCAAGACATCTCCAAGTTGTTGAAAGAATGTCTCAGTGTCTTTATCCTTGTCAGGTGGTCTATAGCAAACTCCCACCAGGATATTAGCCTCACTGGCCTTCCCCCTTATCCTTTTCCATAGGTATTCCACCCTGGAGTGGCCAGCATTGTATTCAAGGCAGTCAAAGCACTCCTTAACATAAAAAGCCACTCCTCCACCTTTCTTTCCCTGCCTATCCCTTCTAAAGAGCCTATAGCCATCCACTGCAGCACTCCAACCATGTGACTCATCCCACCACGTTTCTGTGATGGTAATTATATCATGGTTTCCCTGGCGCACAACAGCTTCCAATTCTTCCTGCTTATTGCCCATGCTACGGGCATTGGCATACATGCATTTGATCCGAGGTACAGATATCGCCTCCAACACCAGTATGTCTCCCCAAGGATTATCTCTGGTGGTACTGGGTTTGTTTAACCCCCATCCTTTGTCCTTTACCTCTAGGTTCATTGCTGGTGGGCCAGGTTTTATTCCCTTCCCTCTTCAATTCTAGTTTCATGTCCACTTCCACGGTTACTAACCTATTAGTGAGCCCTGTGTTGTTACTGTGCCATGTTCCACCATTAATTACCTTGATTAGGACAGTAGACTGAAGGCTTTTCTGATGGGTTTTTTTTTTTTTTTTGAGCCTGGTTCCATAATAGTTTATAACCACAAAAGACAGAAAAAGGACATATGCCAGAATATAATTTTCAGTTCTTTTTCCACCCATTTTAATGTAAATTGGACTTTTAGGTGGCAGCAGTGGGGAACGTAATGGTCCATTTGAGTTTCCTCACCATTCCACTGAGGCTGTTTCTAATATTTATTCTTTCCATGTGTTCTGTTAAGCTACACAGGATTTGTATTTTCATGCCAGTAACAGGAAGCTTTTTCACTTGAGTTTAAAAAGAGCTTTTCCTATTCAATTTCATTGCTGCCAAAAAAATCAACTGACAGGTGGTTAAAGCTAAAATCTAATTTCTGGAATTTAATCCTAACAATATGAGGACCATCTATTGTTTCTTAAAATGCTCGAGCTGAGGAACTTTCCAATCTAATGGGACTTTGCTTCGAAAGTTGCATTTCAAAATCTAAGGATGATGTTAAAATTTATCTTTGGGCAGACTTCCTTGATCTTGCTAAACAGCACATTATGTTTTCCCTTTAGTAAATTTCTGCTTCATATAATGTAATCAACCCAATTAACATGCAAATTTTCAAAGTATTTTGAACATTTAGAAAGTGGATCAACATGTTTCATAAAGTTCCTAACTTTGCAGAAATTTCAACATACAGCGCAGGGGCAAAAAGCAGCAGTCTAAACTCAGAGGTGTTGAGGTTTAATTCTTAATTCCTTATGTTACACAAACTGGATATTTACATGCACAAAGATTTACTAGTAAACTCCATAGCTGATGACATAGATTGACTCTAATGGTGGAAGTTACTTCATAGGAAAAACAAGAAAACAAGTGAGGAGAGATAGGGAGGGATGAAAAAAAATGAAAGGAAAAACTCCTCAATGGCTGTCAGGGAAACGGCAGGTTACAGAGCAGCAGATAGCCCCTAGCAGTACCAAAGGCTGTCACCTAGGACACTGCAACAGGCTGGTGTACTCCAATGTATAAATTACAAGCTGCCACAAATTATTTGCCATGTTCATTTATGCACAGCTTTCTCAAAAACCTAAAAATGTTTTTCAGATTCACTTTTGTTTACAATATAAGAATTGCTGACCAGCTGTCTAGAAACACTGTGGGAATAATATGTCACACGGACTGCCAGCAAGAAGAGTCACTACATAATTTCCATAAGACACTTTAGGAGTTGTTCACTTCCATTCCTGAGAGAGTTTTATAGGAAGTAAGGAGGCGGTGAAATCTAAGGTTAAGAAAGCATTGACAGAGTCAAATCTGACAGCTGGTTATAGGTTGTGTTCCTGGAATTATCCTCATTACATACTATATAACAAAGTTACTGTAGAGAGAAAATAAAGGTGTTTATGAGCAGGTAATTCTTTGTTTGTCCAAGGTTGTACCTTACAGAAATAAGGGAACCTGAACTCTGTCAGGACTATAGGCTGTAAGCTCAAATGGAGGTACTGCCTTGATAGCCATACTGAAGGGATGGATAGACCTTTGAAGGAAGATAATTAAAAACAGGATATGAAGGATTGTTTTAAAGCCTTTTTCTTTGACTCCATAAGCCATAAGGTGTTGACTGGAGAGCAAAACTCATAGCCAAAGCACAAGGAACTTCAAACACTAGCTCCATGTCTATGACAATTTCTATCTCTTGTCTGCTGCTCCCACAATCTGGGACTCCCCCAGTGCCTGCTCCACACAGGTGAGCTGTGTTTGAGCAATAGGGCAGTCACTGTCCTGAGTGAGCAGAGTATTTAGGTACAAGCTCCATTTTTTATGAAAAGCAAACATACATAAATTTTGTATGTGAAAGTAATCCCACTGAAATTGCAAGGGTAGAAATAATTTTCTGTTTGAATCAAAATAAGTGCATAAGCTACATTGTATCTGGGCCCATATAAGCATTTAGATCAGCTACAACCAGATTGAACAGAAAGTCCTCCTATAAAGACAAGATAATAAAACCAGGAAAGACTGTAACATTTAAATAGCTTTTTCCTGATTCACCACTGTCCTGGTTTGAGTGAAAACAGAACTAATTCTGTTCAGTGATTTTACTTTTCAGCTCATTTTTTCTAACTAACTGCACTTTCTGAAGTCAGCAGCCTGTTTTCACAGACAGTGTCTGCTGCTGGCAGTGATAACAC
>JAAGNO010002481.1:39447-64950 GCA_033439905.1 Ceryle rudis
GAGTTGGGTTCAATACTGATTTTGCATATATTTGTATATATTCCTTTTATTATTATTATTTTAATTTACATTAAAGCAGTTCTAGTTTCCTTTTCTAATCTCTAAGTCTCTCTCCCTTATTCCCTTTCTCTTCCCCCTGTGGGGAGGGAGGTTAACAGAGAACGTCTGTTACAGGTGTAAGGGTCCATCCTGACCCTAAACTGTGGCATAACCCAACACAGCCAAGGTTACTACTAAACTACATCCGTAAGTGCCACATCTACACATCTTTTAAATACCTCCAAGGATGGTGATTCCATTACTTCCCAGGTCAGCCTGTTCCAGTGCCTTACAACTCTTTATGTGAAGAAATTTTTCCTGATATCCAGTCTGACCCTAAACCATGACAGATTTATTGACACCCAATGTGGGGCTCAATCAGAGCTCTGATAGATTGTCCGAATAGTTCAAATTCCCTTTTGCTCACTTGAGGGAGTATCACTTTTTTCCTGGGCCTCTTTAAGAATTAGAAACTAAACCAGGCTGTCTAAATGATGTCATTTCTGAGAGCAGTGTCATTTTGTGTCTTTTTAGCATTTATTTACAAGTTAAATGCTGTTCTGTTCCTTTATGTGCTGTATGCATTATGTTACTGCTTCCTTATTCTCACTGTTTATCTGAAAGCTCTTGGTTTTGGGTGCTGGGCAAAAGCTGCTACTTTCCTGTGGTGTTTGTCTCTGATTTGTGTTGCACTGAATTGGGCAGTGGGTGCGTCTCTGTACTATGGGCATTACATAGTGGATTTCATTATTAAGAATACTTTTGGTTTTATCTCGGGAAGTTATACTGCTCCCCTGTATGCTAATCTGATTCCACTGGATTTTAGAACTCCATTAATTATGAGGATTGTGGACATGGTTATTAGCAAAATATCATATTATTGTTATTATTTTCTAATGTCTTTACTGTGTGGAGTCAGATTAGTCATCAGTGCAGTTATACAAGTTGGGCAGCCACCAAAAAATGTAGAGCGCATGCTGCTTCCATGCGAGGTTCCGTGATATGCTCTGTAGTTATCCAGACTTCAAAGGGTTCTATGATACACAGGAAATGCGCTGCAACTGTTCAGGCTCTTCAGGCCCCCCCAACAAGCCCTGCTGTTGCGCCAGCCCCAAACCCAAGCACCGCACCTACTCAGTCTCCACAGGCCCCCCCAAGGAGCCCTGCTGCTGCTGCTTCAAAAAGAAGCACCACACCTTCTCATACTCTGCAGGCTCCCCCCCAAGAGCCCTGCTGATGATGATCCAGTTCTCAAAACAAGCACTGCTGCTTCTCCAACTCCCACAACAAGCACTGAAACAGTAATTACAGAGAAAGTCAGGTGCATTAGACTTGCCTAAATCTGTAACAGCTTGCAAGAGGAAACCATAGCATCTGGAGAGGTAAAAATTACTTATATGCTTTAAGTAATATAGAAAAGCGTAGGAACCAGCAATTGTCACGGTTTAGGGTCAGGGCGGACACTTAGGCCTATAACAGATGGTCTCTGTTAACCCCAACTCCTTCCCCAAAGGGGAAGAGAAAGGGAATAAAGGAGAGAGACTTCGCAATTTGAAAAGGGAACTAAGAACAGCTTTAATGAAAATGAAAATAATAATAATAAAAGTGGAGCATACACAAATATATATACAAAACCAGTATTGAACCCAGACTCCCTGATGGTAATTACATCACTGTCACCACTGATGCTGTGGAGCAGGCACCAGGAGGTCTCAGACTGGTCCCCACAGCTGACAGGAGCTGTGTTCGGGAGCTGGAGTCTGGTAATGGATTCAGGAACACACCAATTGGGATCGAAGGCATCCTTCAATGTTCTGAGGAAAGAACCGAAACTGACTCAAGCCAAGCAAAGCTGGCAAAGCAGTCCAAGAGAAGACAAGAGGGGACTCTCCAGATCCCCCAGCTTTATATCAAACACGACATATATGGGATGGAATACCTCATTGGTCTGTTTGGGGCCACCTGCCCTGTTTGCTCTTCCCTGCAGGTGCAGCCTTTCACTTTCCTGCACCCTCAACGTGGTACACAAGATCCAGCAGTGGCCTTGGTCTGCACACCAATCCTTGGTAGTAACTCTAACCATGGGGTGTTATCACTGCCAGCAGCAGAACTGTCTGTGAAAACAGGCTGCTGACTTCAGAAAGTGCAGTTAGTCAGAAGAACTGAGCTGAAAAGTAAAATCACTGAACAGAATTAGTTCTGTTCTCACTCAGACCAGGACAGCAGTGAAAATTAAAAGGATGCAAACTGTCTCCTGAGATACAGGAAGATACACTCAGAAGAGTGTATGAGTGTATACTATGGACACATGTATGTGAATCTTCTGCATTTTTACATCTTCTGTATGTCCAACCTCTAACTCATATGTCAGATTTTCCAGAGTCTTATCCTAAACAGCATCTAAACTGACTGGCTGGTGAGCCCAATGGCCTCAGAGAATCAGTAGCTGTGATGACATCTTCACCAGGGACTGCTGCAGCTCCCCTCTTTCTGAATAGTTCTGTTGTCTTTCCCTGGAAATCAAAGCACAGAGCAGACTAGTGTAGTGCTGAGATAGGAAACATACTGCAGCTTCAGAGTCAGAAGTTTACAAAGAATTCTTAGATCTCTAGGGCATGATTTTCAAAGACTCATTGCTTTGTGCTAGGAGTGGTCACAGGAAATTTGCTGGAATTTTGCTACTGATTTCAATGAAAGCAAAGTTAGGCTAAAGTTGATCACTTGTAAAATATGCTCATTGCTATGTCTGTGGCTATCTTGACTAGGCTGCTCCCATTTTCAGACATTATACATACTCTGTGTTTTCATGCTTTCATTGTGGTTAAGGCAGTTACTGCTTTTTCTGGTGACATTTCTCAGGATTTTCATTAGTATTTGAACAGTAACATTCAGTTCCAAAGACAGGCAAAATTTTATTTTGTTAGAATATGGTTGTTTAGCTATTTCCCATGCTTGAAGGGTTATTAATGATATAAATTTTTACTAGCGCATAATTATGTATTTCATTTATAATGGATTTTATTAAGATTTTTTTTTCATATTTTTAGCTTATTGTAAGCATCTAAACAAGAAGAAAACAAGAATGTTATATGAGTTCTCCATTCTTCAGAAAGATTAATATTTTTCTTCTCCAAGTCTTTGTGGCTTACATAAAGCTATAAAGTGTTTAGGACATGAGGTAGGTGATCTATCTCCTATTATGAATTGGTATAGTGCCATTAAAAACTACATCCTCTAATACCATGTAGTGTAGTTGTCACGCTGCCTTGCCCAAGAAGACTTCACATGCCCTCTTACAGAATAATTTCTGAATGGAAGAATAATTAACATCACACCAACCAGTTCAGGAACATAATGAATCTGACCATGTTATTTTTCTTCACTTTACGTTGTGTATTTAAATTACAAATCTTATTATAATGTATATATATTTAGTTTTAGAAAAGCTACCTTTGTTTCACATATGCAGTTCAGCTGGTGATTTATTGCACTTTTTTGTTCTTAGGACATCAATCGATATTTTATTATCTGCAAAGAAGGAAAAGTGCTACAAGACTGTAAGCCATCTCGTTCATGACTCATTCATGTATATCTCTGAGTATTTCTTCACTGAAAGAACTGTTCTCAAAGTAGAAAACAGAGATTCCTTCCAGACAAGGAACTGTACAGAACAGATTTGCTGACTGCAGATTATCTGACTGCAGCGTACCAGCTCATTAAAAAATAGAAGGCAGAACCTGATTATCCTAATGAAGAATGTGGTCCTAGAAAAGGGCAGTGGATATTCCTTAAAATACATAGGACAACAATAAAAAACTATGTTTCTTCAGCAATTTATAACAAGGAGTATTAAAAATTTCCATTTAAATTGTAACAGTGCATGTATTAATCTTATTTCTTAAAACCACTAAATAAGTTCCCAGATACCAAGGAGTCTTTGGAAGTCCTCTGCATTGTGCAAAAGCAGATTAAGCTGACCTTACTGTCTATGAATGCCTTATCTACATGTACATATATATATATCTATGTAGAGACAAAAGCAACTTTACTCAGCCTCATCATGACTGTAACAATAAAACATGCTGGGTTGCAGTAAGGATTCCAGTTGCATAACAAATTGTCTAAAATAATGCAGAACTGTGGATGCTTACAGGTCGGTGTAAAAACCAGTTTTTCTGAAAAAAATTTTTCAGATTCAACAGATTAATGTCTTCTTGAGCTAGGGATATGTGTACAGTCTCAAATTAAACACAGATGAACATAACTTCTGTTAAATTGTCTATCCATTTTAACATATTTCCAGTTTTCTGCTCTGCAATATTCTTTGGCAATGCTTTTCACAATCTATTATATGTTGTGTAAAACAGTTACCTTTTGTTTTGTTCTAAGCCTGTTTTCGTGATAACTTTATCCACTGATGAATTCTTAGATAACAAATGCTCTATTTATATTAACATATATCGTCAATTATTAACATTGTGTGTTACATTTTAACAAACCTTTTGTCTTTTTATTTTCACTTCAGGTTTTCCAGGTAAATGAGGGAATTCCCTCTTTGAGTATGTAAGGAGCAGAGTACTTCATTCTCATTCACAACTAACATAATTTTGATCATTGTATGACAAATCTCTATCTCTTTATGTGACAAATCTCCGGCTCTTTAGGATCATACCATAAAATGATACGAGTTTAGTTCCAAAAGTTTAATATATATCATTTGATAGAGTCACTGCAGAGGTTTCCTCATAGAAAGTAGGAATTATTGGCCAAACTACATCAATTTTTGATCACTTTCCATTAAGTAACCAGCTTGGAGAATTAAGTTTAATTTCATCTTCAGATTTCCAATAACAAAAATCCAGTTTCTTCTACAAAACTCCATGCATGGATTTCTGTGTTTAACCTACAAATAGTTAGATATCAGCCTGACATAATTTCCTGATTTCTTTTTGTTCCTTATTTTGAATTTAGGGTGACATCATTTATAAGCTGATAATAATCAGCTCAATGTTGAACATTGATGTTTGTATAAATTATCTTCTGTTGATATTTTCATCACTGCTTACAACCACTCACTTCCTCTGAAAACATTCATCATTTTATGTTATGTCACGCTATGTTGTGTGAAGCCAAGATACATGCCATAGCTATTCACACACTATAAAAATTGCTATATAGCTGCAAACTCTAGGACTTTTGAGGGAAACATGCTCCTAAAAAATCAACATAGTATATAAAAGAAATGTACACAGGTACCTATTGTGCTTTCCGTGACCATACCCGTGAAAGTATTCAAAACACAGAGATGAGTTTACATCATTTCTGTGACCAGGTAAGAGGTGACAACAAATCAGTACTCAATGTTAAACTTTCCTAAACTCCCTCATGGCTAAACTGAGGTAAGGTACTTGAGCATGTCGTCATTTTCTGAGCTCCCATTTGCTGTCACTAGCAATGAATTAGGACATGGAAAATAAATAATAAATTGCCTTCTTATATTAACAATTACCACTCTTTCCTGTGTCAGTTACCACTGTCTGTTTGGTGCTACTGTTTGAATTATTATGAAATGATGCCCTGTTTATAGAATAAGTGGTCACTGCTGATTCTGTGTGAAGATTTTCAGACAACATACTCTGAGTCTTTCTGTAATTTAAAAAAAAAGAAGCACAGTAGTCTGGTGTGACTGACAGTGATTAAGTTCAGAAAAGTTTTAATAATACAGCTAACTGTGTCACTATTTTGCTTAAAGAGTGTTTTCTTTTACATAAGCTGTTCTTAAAGATTAGAGCATAAACTTTTATTTCTAACAAGGGGTCGTTGTGAAACTGCCAAGTAGAGAAGCTGAGCTCAAGAGATTTGTTGCATTTATTGGAACTTAAAAAAAAAACCGTATAAATGCTGTCAAATCTGTATTGGAGAGAGTTGTGTATCTAATGCTCAGAAAACTTATAAGAAAACAAGTTCAGATTTATCTTATTTTCCTTATGCCAAAGCAGCAACATATTTCAAGATATGATTATTATTTGAGATGGAGTAACTAAATGCAATTCTTTTTAAAAGAGAAAAATTGGAAAGTGTGCCAAAGATGGTATTATTCGTTTAAAAAGCACCAGAAAATGTATACACAACAGTCTGACTTTTATCAAATAATCATAATAATGTTAAAAAAATCAGTTGCTTAGTGTACATTTAGGAGCATAGTAAAGAGCTTCATTCTTCCCATCTCTGAAACTAAATGAGAGCTTTGCCTCCACCTTAGTGGAGGCCTAGAAGAAAAACATTATCTTTTAATGCAAGTATCTATTAAGGAAAAACTTTCTGGAACCATACCTGCTGTATTCACACCAAAGAATGAAACCTCCAGTATTATATAATGACACATTTCCTCCTGCTTCTGAAATCCACATTGAAATTGAAAAATTGGCTCAGGCTACATTAACTGGGCTTCCTATATCTCATAATATGCTTTTGACTTGTAGACTTTTTTGGTTGGTTGGTTGGGTTTTTTTTGGTTTTTTTTGTTTCCCAGAACCCTGACTGCTGAAGTGTAAGAATAAAGAGTATTCCTTGAAAGGATAGCTTGTTGTTGTTTTGTTTCTTTTTTTTTTTTCCTCCATTATTCCAGGTGTATGTATCTATTCATTATTTACTGAACCTGTTCTGAACACATTGTTCATTTTCTCTTGAGCTTTCTAAATGCTTGTCAGTGCATCCTTTCAAAGATGATCATGAATTTATCTACATAGTCCTTTTGTGAGGTAACTCCATTTCACACATGGGGAATTATCATAAATTAAGCTATTTTATTTTATTTTATTTTAGGCCAAAATTATCCCAAGTGTCCATGCTTTAGGGTACTAATTTGAAACACAAAGGTGAGATTTTCAGAATATTTAGTACTTTGATAACATTTCTATGTGTTTTACATTGTTCTATGCTGAAAGCAGAACTCCTTTTCTGCAAAAATGGAGCTAAGGTGTGTTCTTTCGGATATCCAAAACCACATACTAAGTGTGGTTTAAATGAACTTTCCAACCTCTCAGGAAGACATGAAGCAAGGACATCCTCCACTCCTCTAGGATATCTTTCTTTTTCTTGTTGTTGTCCTTCTTGTTCACTGAGCTTCTGCAGCAGTGGAACATTTATACTCAGACCGTTAATACATTATTATTCTTGCTCTGCTACTGCCCTCACCATTAGTTTCTTACTTTTTTTTTTTTATTATTCATACTTAATAAGATCAGGATCTTGCAGAAAGGAGTGACCATACATGTGATCCCATAATTATGTATTGTTTAATAAATACCTCTGCAATCATTTGTTTGACACACATTCTGTAAGCATGTAGTCTTATGCTTATACATGGAGGACAAACATTTCTGAAGCTATCTCAATTCTCAGACTCTTCTTTCTGCCTCCATCTTTTCCAGCTTTTGGAGTGGTGGAGGAGACCACTATGCTTCTGCAAATACTCTCTCCTTTTATTCCTTGCTATGGGCGTACCCAAGCCCATTTCCTTTTCAGGCTCTTACCTTCCTGACCCCATCCCTCCTGCATCTCTCCAACCTCCTTTTCTTCATACTCCTTCTTAGCTTTTCCTTCTCCTCCTCTTCCCTCAATCCCCAAACCATCCAAGCACCTTTTCCTACATCCTGTCCTCCTTCAAAATCCTTCTTCCATTGCCTAGCTATCCAACTCTTCTCACTTTCCCTCGTTGACTAAGCTCTTGGCATTAAGCACACCCTTCACTCCTAAGGGTATCAGCTCTCATCTCAGCACCCTGCTTGTCCATGGCACTCCAAACCACTTCTGGGACAAACTGATAATTCTTAGGAGGGCACATTGCAGCCTAGTCAGGTATTGAATGTTATCATACACCTTCTTGACTTCAGCCATCCTCCTCCTCCCCCTCAATTACCATCCGTCACACTCTGTATTTGTAGGTTGCAGTTTAGTTAATACAGCCTTCCAGGAAGAAATGAGCATTGCACATTTCCTGGAGGAAGGAGGAGGGGGAAGTGAAGGAAGAGGTGGTATCAGGCACTTAATAAAAGGGAAGGGCACCAAGTGTTATCCCTTCAGGGAATTTTGGTATCCTTATACTTACACATGTTCAGCAGTGCTTTTCTCTTCCCCTTCCACTTACTGACTTGATAGGACTGTTAAATCCCACTAGCTTCATCTCTCAACAACTCCCACTTCCCTGGAGCAAATAACAACACACAAATTTCCAGCAGTGGTCTGCAGTAGCCTCTGCGAAGCCAAGCAGCCCTACTTTCCTGCAAATTTTCTGGAACCGGATGCTTCTTGCATTCCCCCTGTTGCTACCAATTACTGTGTGAACAGCTTAGCTATATTCTAATTTCCAGTCCAAGCTAGTACACAAAAATAAGCCGAGAGTGCATGGGTCACACAAAGCAGAGTAGAACATTAATTGCCATTTACATATTGTGATTTATTAATGGTTTATCAGTTGGTCAAGCTTGGGAGAATATTAACAGAAATAATAAATTACATTTATTTTGTCATTCTTAAGAAAATAAGAGAGAATGACATCTTTCAAAATAATATAAATCTATACTTTAAGGGTGTTATTAATATAAGGAATCAAAATATTTTCCCTAATCTCTTCCTGAGTAATGACTAAAGTATTTTAAGTGATATTTCCTCATTAAATTCTTTCTCTATTATGTATATCCTGGAAAATTCCAATCTGAGCAGCATATTAAGTTGACAAGTTTAAAAGTAATTACAGACTTAGTCTTTTACGGGAAACTAGTAAGCATTCTTAAGTATAGTCTTTACTACTTACACCACCTGTAACAAACAAACATCTTGTATAAACATGAAAAACATATCTGTTGTTGATTTGTACTGCTAGTACACTTTTAACTTTTATATTTTTCAAATACTTCATACAAGCATGAAGTTCTATATAAACCCATTTTAAAACTCTTTAAAGCAACATTTCTTTAGTATTAGAAACATTTTCTTTAAGTACATGTTCTTTAATAATAAATGGAAAAAGCAAAAGAAACATGTTCTATTAGACTATTTGCATGCTTTTAAAAATAAGATTATTCTATTTAAATCACACAAATAGAAACAAATAACTTGTCAGTAAGCACTAATAGAGCTATTTCCCACTAACAATATTGCAGCTGTTAGCTGCACAGTGATTAGAGACATACTATTCAATTATTACAGGATACAGAGCCACTCTCACAATGAGAAAAATGTAGGAGAAGTCAGTTTGCTCTTTGCTTTGCACATATCGGTATCAAAAGATGTTGACTACTTCAAGGACAAGGTGAGGATAGCTCTGGTCTAATTATCCAAGTTATTTAAACAAAGTGTGAAATAATAATATATCGAGTACAAGGTTGCAAAATTCTTCCAAACCACAAACTCAGATCCTAGTAGGAGTGACTGAGCATATACTTCCCTGAGTTGCCTCGAAGATGTGAGTGGCTGGAAGGCATCATTCTAAGCAACATAGCCAGGATTCTAAACCATCTAAAACTTCCTAAAATTGCTTCCAAAAGAACATGAAATGCTTTCAAGAGAGAGGTCAGCCTGGAGTCACCTGTTTGCTGACAGGTGCTTATCAGCATGTGGCTCTCACCACAAAGCCACCTCTCATACGTGGTTTGATTTATACATCTCTTCTGCTTCTGTTTATGGTACATAGTGTGAATACAAAATTCTGTTAGCCAGTCAGTCAGTGGTAATGCTTTACAAATATTTTTGCAGCAATGGTGCAAATGAATGGAGGAGATACAGCTAATGCAGCGAACCATATTGCTCTTTTATTCTTTTGAAAAATTCAAATTAATAGAATTCATTATAATAAGGAAACAATATTCAAAGAAAATGAGAAATCAAAGAATATTGTATTTATTTGATCTGTAGTAGTACAGCTTTGTTAAAGACAAGAATATGGAGATGTTAGTTCATACACATTCAAAACAGAGACAAATTTATATTATACTTGCACTGGAACACTGGAGTTTTCCATTTAATTCTCTCTAGTGAATGAAAATAAAGAAAATGCTTTAGGCTGAAAAATGATGACCTACACAAATGCTTTACTTCAATAAAGTATTTATGCACCAGAAGCAAATATAGTTGAACTGTGCATTTTTCCATTTTTTCTGTCTGCATTTTTTTTTGCTCTAGAGGCACCAGAAAACTATAGGACAAGTAATTACATTATTACATTTTGAACTGGTTTGGATAGATGAATGAATGGATAGACATTAACACACTTAGAGAATGGTTTGGGTTGGAGGAGATATTTCAGGATCAATAACTAGATCTGGTTGCTCAAAACCCCAACCAACCTGACCTTGAACACTTAGTTCCAGGGTTTAGGCTTCTCTGGACAACCTGTTCCAGTGTTGTACCATCCTCACTGTAAAAAATGTCTTCCTTTCATGCAATCTAAATCTACCCATTATACCTTGTCCTGTTACTACAGGCCCTGGTAAAAAGCCTTTGTCCATCTTTCTTGTAAGCCCAGAGCCTTCTCTTCTTCAGTTTGTACAACCCCAATTCTCTCAGACTTTCCTCACAGGAGAAGTGTTCCAGCCCTCTGATCATTTTTATGACCCTCCTCTAGACCAGCTTCAATAGGTCCATGTCTTTCCTTTTCTGTAGACTCCAGAGATGGACACAGTACTCCAGGTGAGGTGTCACCAGAACAGAGTAGAGGGAAAGAATTACCTCCCTTGACCTGCTGGCCATGCTTCTTTTGATGCAGCCCAGGATACAATTTGCTTTCTGGGCTGCAAGTGCACATTGATGACCATGTCCAATTTTTCATTCACCAATATCTCCAAGTCCTTCTCAGCAGGGCTGCTCTCAATCTATCCATCCTCTGATCTGTACTGATATTGGGCATTTCCTTGACCAGGTGCAGGAGCTTGCACTTGGCCTTGTTGAGGTTCACACTGGCCTATTCCTCATGTGCATGGCATCTTTATTCAGATAGGAATAAACCCACATTTTAAGTCTTCTGTACATCACACACATGTTGCTGTCACCAATTTAACTATCATAGAAACAGAAATCATCTATTGATCTTAGCTGTTCTTTCTGGATAAACCTGGTGTTTTGCATGCCTTCCCCAGGAGGACATCTGTCCTGAGGAAAGGGATGATCTGTGCTTTCAAAGAGACTGGGAAACAAGTAACAAATATATTTGTGTAAAAGCTACGAAAAATATGAACATGTGAAATAATACAGAACATACAAAGTAAATGAGCTTGAATTCTACAAGGAAAAAAAATTCTGAACAATTGATAAAGATTGTTTGAGAAGTTGTTTGGCCAATTTGGATTGTATATCACCGTGCAAATGATGGATTTCTTTTGTAGGAAATCTGCAAACTTTTGGATCAAATTGCTGCAATGCTATTAGACAGGAGAAAAGATATTTAATCCAATCAGGAAAGAAATCACAATGGTAGCAGAGTTTATCCCAGGCTAATAAGCACAACAGAAAAATAAAGTAAAAATACTTTCTTCATAGTTCTTTAGTCATCAGAGTACTGCTCTGGCTTTTTGGAAGGTAAATTGCATTCTGTAGCTGTGACTGCATTTCAGGTAACTAAAGGGTGTAGAAGTTTGATTTATGTTTGTAATAAATGCGTTGGCCTCCACTCATATGAATTCATGCAGTCTTAAGTCCAGTCAGTACTTCATAGTATCTCATTCAGACCAGTATCTATCACAACATGTGGAGGCATAGATTTAATTTTTCACTTTTATGTGGAATGAATCTTTTCTGTTATTGTGACAGATACAGCTTTTCTATTGAAAGTTTCAGCCTCTCTGGCCCTTCATGTTTCATATCTAGAGCTTGTCAGTGGACTCACTAAAACAAAATTAGTCAAGTCAGTTTTTCACTCCAGTGAACTGTGAGTTTCACTTCCGTGTTCTTGCAGACATGAGGGTTTTTGTTATTTTAATTTTTTGTTAAGGATCTTCAAGAGGTGCAGTAATTGTAGTCTTCAGCTACAAAATACATTATTGCAAATTTTGTGTGAAGATTTTATTTGTAAAACTACACTTAAGTAAAATTATTCTTTTGCATTTTTAAAGAAATATGAAGAGACTAAACTCTGATTGAATCTTATGGTAATATCCGGTGCTAGGAGCAGACCATGGAACAAAATGTCAGTACTGGCTCAGGACCCAAAATCTGACCCAGCCTCTGTCATCTCCAGCTCTAGTCAGTAATGGACACTTAAGGAAAGTAAAAAAGTGAAACACTTACAGAGATTTCTCCTTTGAGGAGTTTCCTGGTCCCAAGAAAGATATGCTGGTAGAGAAGATTTTAGAAAGAGGGCAAGGGAATAATCAGATTCACAATGAATGTATTCACCCATTGTATGTCATACGGTACATTCAGACACTAAGATGGTGCTTATGTCTCCACATGGCTAGCTGCAAGCACTGCCTTTTCTTCTTCAAAATACATAAAGGTAAAAAAAATCCCATCAATCAGTTTGACACTGGGGACAACAATACAAAACCAGAAAGAGAAACAAAAACTGTGAAGTGATTGTTTCAAAACCAGAAGATCAGTCCTGCCTGCCAAGCTAATTCTGTGTGTACCTAGATCTACACTAACACAGGCATTTTTCCAACATAATCTGTACTGTTTAGTTGTTAACATTCTCCCTGGCACAGCTCTGGCCTGTGGCAACCAGAAGTAGCCTGAGAAATGCATGGACCAAGTCCCTCTTTTTTTTTTTCTTTTTTTTTTTTCTTGAGGAAAAGTGCTGTTTTATGCCACCTGCTTCATCTGCTTCACTCCACAGGCAGATGCAGGCTGTCAGCCTAGTGTGCTCATGAGGTTTGTATATGGCTTTCTCACTGGGGCAAAACAAGAAACAAGGATTCTCCAGGGGCATGGAAGGCAGTGGAGGCAGACAGGCAACCTAACCATGGGGTACCCCTGGGGTATGGGCTACAGAGTAGACAGAACCTTCCCCCACCACTGGCAGCCACCTCTGGCTGGAAAAAGCCTGGGAATAAGACAGGAAGGCTGGGAAAAAGGAAAAGTGCAGACTGTAGTGGTAGAACTGAAGTCTCTGGTTTCAGGGTCAGATAATACATCTATGTGTACGATACAGCTTGACCTACATTTGGCACAGCAGTTCATTAAGCCATCCTTGTTAATGTCACAGATTTCACTCTCTGAAGTGATGTTGCCATGACCACTTCCCTTGATAATTTATTCCACAGTCCAGTTGCTTCTGCTGTTTTTCAAAATGGAACTGTAAATTAGAGAGTTGTGTTTGCTTATTATGGATGGGAAATTTCTGACCAGGGTGGTGTGGCTTTTGTATTTGAGTCAGAATAAAGGTTCCTACAGTGAAACATGAATTAATTTTTGATAACTAAGAAAGTTTTAGTGGATTAATTTCTATATGATAGATTTAATTATACATTTTCTTTCTTTGTAAATGACAAGTACATTTGCTGTTATTTTTCAGAGCTCTCAAATGGTTTTACCAGGAATTATTTTTGATTTTGAAACAAGAAAATTAGGAGATCTATCTGTGATTTAATAAGAGTGTCTGCCTCATCTTAGACATCTCTTGGACAGTTGCTTCCATAAGGTTACTGTTCAAAGATATATATTTAAATAGCTTATAGATAATGAAAATCAGTGAAAAAATATTTGATTTTCAACTGTGCAACTATGCAAAAAAGTGTGTGAGCACATGGATGCATATGGTTGCAATTTTTACCTTATTAACATCTGTGCTCTTCATGTATGATAATTAATCTGATTGTAAGTAAATAAATATAGAAACTCCATGCTTTAGATTTGTCCTAGATTACCAGAATCCTAGAATCGAGAGTTACTATTGTATTCAGAGATGGACCTTGAAAGACAGGATGGGGAAACAACCCAAAAGCTAATGTCCTGTAACATTTTGGTGAGGCTGGAAAGAAGAATGACTATCCTGAGTCACTGAGTCCCATCACCTTGCTCTGAGAGACAGCAGGGATGTATAACCTTCTTTCACAAAACAGTGATAATTTTTGAGCCCATTACTACAATTTTACATGTGTTCCAAAACTGAGTCATTTTGGTTTTATTTTTCTAGTTTGTGGAGCAATTTGTTTGTGATATCTCCTTTCAACCTGCATTTGTTAAACCACCTTACAGAAAACATTTCATTTTTTTTTACCAGCTTAACAACCTTTTTTTTTTTTTTTTTTTGTATGCCTATGTACTTCTAAGATGTTTCTTGAAGAGAGTTATACATAGAACTGAGACTTGTAAGGGTATTGTTACATTCTTGGCCCCAAATCATCTTGTAATCAGTTAGTATTTCTTTGTTGTATTTATACTTAGATCCAGTTAAATTCCTGACATTAAAAAATGTTTTTTTTTTATTTCCCAGGAATAGGAACTTGCATTTTGTCTTGCTCAATTTCAGCTGAAAAATAATCTGTCTCAAAAAGCATTGAGAACTTTGAGTCTCCCTGAGGTTTACAGTCAAGCAAGACCATCCACATCTGGAAGGAATTAGGAACCAATATGTTCATTTTAAGGGGATGTAAAAATTACATGTTTTAATTGCCTGACTGATTAAGCTTTCAATTTTGATTTATGATGAGTTTATGATGCTGGAAACATCCACCTTTGTGTGTTACCTGGCAATCTCTGTATGATGAGCAATCTGCCTGTGAACAATCTCTCAGTCCGTTTGCTGTCCTTGTTCCAAATATATCCCTATGCAAGAAGCACTAGGTAATAAATTGTACCTATGTTTCATATCTGCCCCTAAACAAAATGTCACAAACATCTGAGAACAGATAAAACAGACAGTGCTATTTCAATGAAATGTATTATTGACACTCCACCTGTTCTCTAACACAAAACATTTAAGGTACAAAGAGTGAGTCTAAGATTTGACCACAATAAGCAAGGGAAAAGAGCTGTGTTGCAGTTAATTATATACTCCCCACAGCAGTGATCACAGATACAGAACTCGTGGGGCAAAATAGAATGCATGAGTTCCTGCTATGTCTTAAATAGGACTTCTATCCTAAAGGAGAAATCAGATGGAAAGTTGCATTAATTTTTATATAACTTGTACTCCAATACAAACCATAAAATAAAATCTGAAAATGAAGTATTCCTTTATAGACTTTTCTTCATTTTCCTACTGTGCTGTTTTATGTTTGTTTCGTTGTTGTTGTTGTTGTTTTTCTTTTTAAAATTGTCATATTATTTCCTAATCACAGCTGGAAAAAAGAAAAATTCCAGTAAAGTGTATTATGCCGTATCATTTATTGTCCCCATTGTTACTCATAGTAGGAGTTTTCTATTTGTTTTAATAGAATGGAAAAGAGATAGTTTAAATTAAAGAGCGGGTGGCAGAGTGCTTCTGTTACAGGAATGAGGTCCATGACTTGCATGAGACTACATGATGTCAAAGAAAGACCTCCATACCTTATTACATTAAAGAAATATTAAAAAATCAGTGAAGTCTGCAACAGCACTGCAGCTTTTTGAAGCAATTATTGCACAAAAAGTCCTGAAACAATAGTCTGAAATTTTATGCTGTGATCCTAGGTCTCAGAGAAACAGAGACCAGTACAGTCTAGTAATTCTGGGGAAATATTACAATGCATGGATATAAAGAAACACTCTTCCAAGGTCTTCATTGTAAAACAGATTACATCTTAACTGAAGTCAAAAGAAAAGACTCCCACCTCAACTCTAAAGAATGGCAGCCATTTGGGGGCAATTAGTGTACTGTTAAATGTTTTCCCATGTGAAAACCTAAACTTTTCTTTACAACTTATTGATAGAACTTCATGTGATGTAGTTTTGCTAAAAAAATTAGTAAGGACTACCTAGAGTAAAAGCTAACTATATCATTATTAAAATTATTCTGAATTTCCCTCATCTTGTACAACAATAGACAGTTCTTCCCATCTGAAATGAATATTTACAACTGTAAGTCTTTTCAGCTTTCCATTCTGCCAGATTTTCTATCAGGGGACATCAACTGGAATTCTCCTAGGAACCACTACTTGTCAATGTGCTAAAAACTGCAGAATGCAATCACACACATCTAATCAACGAACAGAAATAATTTACATAAACAGTCAAACACAGAGAAGCTCAAGTTTCAGATATTTCCAAGGAAGTAGCCTAAAGATCCCAGGAATAAACCTCTTTCTTCTCCAATCCTTTCTCCATATCATCTTCATCTAAAAAAAAAAAAACCCAAACATACAACTAAGAAAATTTCATTTGCATTAGAGAAAATATTTTAAGAAAAAATATTTTAAAAGAGAGAATATTAAAAAAAAAAAAAAAAAGATTTGTTCCTAACATGTCCCTTGAATAAACATTTTCTGCTTTTCACAAAGTAGGATTTCCTGATTTCTGAATTATCTGTGACCTGATTCCAAGAAGTCATCTCATTTTGCCCATAGTTATACACCCGAGACTGCAAAGCAATGCTACAGCTCTACTGCCACCCAGTAGCCACCTCTCTGAAAAGTCTCACAGGTACATCCAAAACATCTATTTTATGTACACAGAGTATGTTGGTCCACTCGTGAGCATTGGACTCCTGGGCCCTGAATCTCACTTCAGTCATCCAACAGGATGCTTGCAACTGGAAAAAAAAGATGCTATTCTGTGAAGAATGATAGTCTCATAGTTGGGTTGAAAACTCTGTCAAGTATCTTCTGATTTATCCATGGTTAGCATTTGAAGAGATGACAGATACACCCACAGCAGCAGTGATCTCTATGTTCACAACAACAATAGGCAACATCAGGCTTTAGAGAGGGTAGGGCTGAAGCCTTTTTTTAATGAAGATCATGACATTGAATGCTGCACAGGGAACAGATGTATTGAAGAAATATATGGGGCATGAGCAAGCTCAAAGGGCTGTGGGGTATGTACTCAGCCAAAGCAGTCTCCAAGTGTTGTGGGACGGAGTTGCTATTGGGTGCTTTAGCAGAGTGTTGGCTTTGAGCAATATGGGTGTAAAACCCTCTCTCCTACTTGGCCTTGGGATTAGAGTGTCTCATGGGTTGCCCCCTTCTCCAAAGTGGAGGTGTTCATTTTTACCTCATTTTCTACACTTGTCCTAAAATGTGTGACTTTGCTTTGATTTGAATAGTGGTTTGGGGCTGGCAAGCGATTGGAAAACCTAGATGCTTAAAAATTCCATCAGAATAGTCAAACATAACTAAGTTTTCAGTATACAATACAGCAAAGTCCAGCCTCTTTTCACCCTTTCCTTAGGTTCCAATATTTTTCTAATCATCCTATTTCTATTGCACATCATTGCACATTTAGTTTCTACATTGTTTTCTTCAGTCTAAACTGAAGCCACCAAAAGCAAAGATATTTCAGAGAAGCTCAGAGAAAGAGGTCTTATCTTAATGGCATACAGTGGTACATTCTTTAGTTGTTGTATAGAAGCTCTTGAAAAGACAGTGAGTTTATCCCACATAAGCTTTTTTTTACAAGCTACAGTATTATTTCTGTAATAAGTTGAAGAGGTTGAGATACATTAGGATTGCATGTCTTTCTCAAGGTCACAAAAAATCTGCCACACTGGAAATTTTACCCACATTTTCTCAGTCATAGCTCAGTGTTTAACAACAAGGTCCTCTTCTCTTGCATCTCCTTGAGATACACTGCTGCAACATCATATTGAAATCAGAAGGAAGCTTGGATTTATTTTTTTTTTCTGTTTTACCATTCACTTCTACAGTATGCATAGCATTATTTAAGAATAGCAGGAGGCACTGACTGGCACCAGTTTATTGGGTTTTACTCCAGAAAGCAACAAAGTATGTCAACAAGCAGTGACATACTGGAGGACACCAAAAACACTTCTGTCAATACAAGTTGGGTATGTTCCTGTGTGGCATGTCCTAGGTGATCCTGCTCTGGCCGGGAAGTTGGACTCAATGATCTCCAGAGGCCCCTTCCAGCCCCTACCATTCTATGATTCTAAGTCATTCACCTTCTGCCACCTTACCTGTCATGAACATCAGTGCAGTGGTTGCTGCCATCCACACTGACATCTGACATATACAAGACAAGCTGTTTTTCTACAGAGATTCTTGTAGAAATGCACATAAGAAGAAGTTGATTGAAACAGTTTAAAAGTGTGTTTCAGTGAACAGTATGAATTCTTGGAAGAAAGCTGTAAGTATTTTTGTCTCAGTTCTGAGTTCATTATTTTTTTTCATTCTTTCTTTACAGAAGCATTTTGAAAACACCTTGAAGGAGAAATCTTGTTTACTAGTGATGTAATAACCCCTGTTGATGCTGAACTGTAAAACAAACAAGGTTTAATCCTTGTCCAGGTGGTTTTGATATATAACTCTGGAGGAAGGCCACAGAAATCTACAGATTTCCAACAGCTGAAAATCATGTTACTGCTCTCAGAGAGAAAGTAGAAATGTTCAAAAGCAAAACTATCCTACTGGAAGAGGAAACTTTTACATTTTTCATAGCCACCATTCACATTGAACAAGCTTCCTATTATTTTAAAGGAATACAAATGGCACAATAAAAGTGAACTGCAGTCATAATTAATAAAATGGTAGCTGACATATAAGAATTTTATGATTTAAGGTTAAACCACCATACTTTTCTTCAGGGATCTTTCAGACATTACGGAAAATCACTATGAATCACATTTTCTAAGAAAATAACTAGTAAATAATCATCACAAATTCAGTTTAGTCAATTTTCTACTGAAACATAGTTATTTTCACAGATTCACAGAATCATTGGAGTCGGAAGGGACCTCTAGAGATCATCTAGTCCAACCACTTCCCCCAAAGCAGGTTTGCCTAGAGCACATTACACAGGATTGCTTCCAGGTGGGTTTTGAATGTCTTCAGAGGAGACTTCACAACCTCCCTGGGTAGCCTGTTCCAGTGCTCTGTCACCCTCACAGTAAAGCAATTTTTCCTCATATTTAGATGAAAACTCCTGTGTTCCAGCTTGTGCCTGTTGCCCCTTGTCCTGTCACTGGGAACCACTGAAAAGAGTCCAACTCCATCCTCCTTGCACCCACTCTTTAGATATTTATAGACATTGATAAGGTCTCAGTCTTCTCTTCTCTACACTAAATAGTTCCAGTTCTCTCAACCTTTTCTTGTAAGAGAGATGCTTCTATCCCACTGTCATCTTTCTTGCCTTCCTCTGGACTCTCTCCCGTAGTTCCCTGTCTCTCTTAAACTGGGGAGCCCAAAACTGGACACAGTATTCCAGATGAGGCCTCACCAGGGTGGAATAGAAGGAGAGGATGACCTCCCTTGACTTCCTAGCCACACTCTTCTTTATGCACCCCAGCATACCATTGTCCTTCTTGGCCATGGTTAACTGCCAGCTCATGGACTCCAAGATCCTCTATCAAAGGATTGACCTGTAATTTGAAATTTATGCAGAGAAAGTTATAAATAAAATGTTTTGCAAACACAGTGATTAAGTAGTCTCAGTCATAGGTAAAAAAGGAGTGGTGAAGTGATGACTATATGAAAGAACAGAGCTTAGCAGACCTGTAATAAAGGCAGAATGTTGAATTTGTAAGGATAGCAAATATAGTATCCAAATACATTAGTCAAAAGTTAGATGAGATGCAGACAGTCATGTGTTGTGGCATTTTCCACCATTGGAGCACTGGACTGGGGAAGGTTCATGTTGCTCAGCATCTGTCTGCTTTGGAACACAGCCCTGCTGTTCAGGTAGATCTTGCAGCTCCTGAAGCACTATCATGGATTACTGTCTCACTGTTCTCATTGGATATGGCAATATGCATTCAGACCTTGCCAGAAAATTTGGTTTTGAAAATGGTTCTGCTGCAGTGTTAATCCTGCAAAGTGAGATGCTCAGAAGTTAAGGAATAGTAATGGTAAGAGTATATTTATTGTCCTAACATTGAGTCATTGTCTCCATGATGATACACTTTGATATTCTTTAATTAGGCATTATGCATTATGATTTCTGCTGGAGTTCTGCCTTAGGTTATTGTATTAAATAATAACCCAACATATGTGTTTTGACTGGCTGACAGCCATTACTTATAGTAGTCAATCTAGCAATTATAGTTCACAGTTTCTAATACTTCTGTGCTGCAATCAGCAATTTTATTTATTAGAAGTAATACCAGCTGATAATATTAGACCTAATAATTCTCCACAGACTGAGTATATAAATCATCAGGAAAACACTGTCTCTTGGAAATACTTTGTATTGGTTAATTCCCTGTAGAGTTTTATGGACAATCCATTCCATTATCAAAATTAATTGTGTGATTCACTGAGTGCTCAGTTCCAAGTAAATGTTACATCTTCTGTGTATCTGAACAGCTTTATGCTTTAAATATCCCACAACACTATGCACCCTGTACACACTCTCTAGGATAAGTGCTTTCTTCCTCGGTTTGGAGTTCTGTAACTTCCAATTGCTTGTTGGCCGCAATATTTATCAGAGGGAACAAAATGTCACATTGATTAATCAGTCAATTAAAGAATTTAAAATGTTTGTTATATCGGGCATTAATACCTTTATGTTCCTCATTCTCAGACTTTTCTTTTTTTATAAATACTTTCGAAACATTTTTTGCTGATGTTAGTGGGAAAGTTGTCATTTTGTTATGACGTTGATTTACTTTTTCTACCATTTAAATTAATGGGTATATAATAATGGGGTTTAATATACAAAATAATGGATTTTAAACTGCAAATGCCAGAACCCTAAAGTTTCTAAAAGGAAATTTAAGAGAGTCAGTTGCAAGCAAAATATTTCTTAAAACTCATTCTGAAAGATTGAGAGGGATCATAAAATGAGAGGAAGATAACTATGTTAAATAAGGAAGTGACAGACACAGACACAAATATGTCTTTTCAGATATTTTGGAATAGTTGTAAATGGAGATGAATGTAAAGCAAATGACATGATAAGAGTTCTTCCTATTTTCTCCTTATACATAAATTAAAAGGCTTCATGGAAACATGAAGCAGCATATTAGACTGGAAGCAGACAGTTTCAAGAATTTATAGAGACACAGAACTACAAAAATTCTCAATACTAATAAATATAAATTGTTTGTTACTGAGAGCTGCAAATGAATTAATATTTCCAATATTTGCAATATCTTTGGGACTGAACCTACAAATGGCAGACCCCTCTGTCCTTTATCAAGCATTTTAGTTTTGCATGTGCAATGAGGTTTAATTAAAATTGTCTTGAAGTAGTGACAGCTCATAAAGGAAAGAAAAAATAGAGATAACAGAGCAAATGTACAACACACAAGGTCCTCAGGTTACAGAATTGAAACATTACTTTGGAACCTACTTTTGGTTTGCTGGACATCATTCGAATTCTATAATGATGGAACACAAATGCAATGAAAAAGAACTCTTGTTTTTCAAGTTGGGAAGATACTGTATCCTGCATTTTACAAAATTTTAATATCCAGTATATGAAGAGACAAAGGTGGAAAGACTGTTTTCTGAAAAAGTTTGCATGCAGCTGACAGTCCTGTGCATTGAACACCAACTGAAAATAGTAATACAAAAAATATTTTAAAAGAGTTTAACTGATAACTTGTAGTTATGAGTGAACAAACACTTCAGTTCTGGTGCTCCTGCTGGGCTGAATGCAGACCAGAGAAAGGCCATACTGTGACTACATCAGCCTGCTATTATTTCTTCAACAAAACCTTCATTCCCTACTGCTGCTAAATACCCACCTCCAAACAAGCATAAAATGAGCAGGAGGAAAGCCCATTCTTCCCATGAAATTTACAGCAAAATCCAGTAACGATTGTTTTGCTGGCTCAGTCCTCAGATGCATGTATCTCACACATTATATAGCCAATCTTCTGAGTAAAGCAAAAGGGAAAAAATTCTATTTTATATCCCTTCCCAGCTTTGACAATGATAACTTGAACAAGTCATTTTTGTACATCTGTGTACATTTGTCTGCCTATAAAATGGAGATAATGAGGCCTCATTTGTGAAGGATTCAGAGTTATCATCGAACACCTCTGACTAAAACTAGGTGTTATTATTAACTACGGAACTGGCCATCAGATGTTTCAGAGGACAATAAATCCCTTTACACTGCATCTATTACATCTTTTCTTGTGCAACACTTGTGAATAGAAAGAAAAAAAAAATATATTTCATGATTCCAGTTTTGTGAGCAAATTCTTGCAAGCTCAACCTTCTGTTTCAGATGCGAATAGACTTGGTCTGCCTGTGTGAAAGCAATTCACTGCTTGCTTTACATTTCTGTCATACTTGCCATGGAAGAAGAGAGGATGTTCAAGGCATGTCTCTCACCCAGGCAACACTCACTAGTTAATTCTCAGCCCCTTAGCAATACAATAGCTGTGGCTGTTTTGTGTGGCTGCATAGCCCTGCCAGATGAATTTGCTGCTCACAGAGACCGATGACTTGCATTTGCTAGGAGAGACTAATCAACTTCAACTGCTAATTCCTAGTGACTTTAATGAGAGCATGAACATAGGCAATACTTATCTAAGCAACATTGTCTGGGCTAGAAGAAAAAATGTAGCTATTGGTCATGAAATTATAATTTTGTATGGGCTTTTTTTAATTGATTTGAAATATTTTTGATAGTGAAAGACTAGTCTCTTAAAAAGGATTTTTTCTTTCATTCCAAGGAAGTATAAAATTTAATAAGCTATAGGAACAAAAAAATATATGCAAATTCACCACAAACATAATATTCGATCAATTAAAATAATTTTCTGTCTTATTTTAAAATTTGTATAGATTTTTTTTTTTTCCTGAATCTGAATTATATCAGTATCACTAATAACAGCAGCACTTTTCAAGATCCAAAGCTAACAGCTGCTTTACTTTCTAGGTAACCTTATATATACATATGCCAGAACTTAGAGAAGATGATGTGCTGAACTTGACCTTGTAGGAGTTGTTTTCACTTTTATATTTCATGATTTCTAACAATTACCAGTGTAGGATCTTACTGTAGCATCAATAGAAAGATACTGGCTTTGTTGAGGCCCCTTGCAGCTCAATGCTTCTAGAAATCCAGTATCTTGTAATCAGACTTTGGATCAGTGATAGTCATTGTTTTCCAAGTATCCCCTCTCAGAGCGATTTCTTAAAGAACTGTTGAAGGCACTTCTCACTGTGTTTATAGGAAACTTTATAAGAAACTCTCTGTGCCATGGTTCATAGCAACCTTAACTTCACAGTATCACAGAATTACGGAATGTTAGAGGTTGGAAGGGACCTCGAAAGATCCTCTAGTCAAACCCCCTGCCAGAGTAGTATCACCTAGATTAGGTCACACAGTAACGCATCCAGGTGGGTTTTGAATGTATCCAGAGAAGGAGACTGCACAACCTCTCTGGGCAGCCAGTGCTCTCTCACCCTCACTGTGAAAAAGTTTCTCCTTAAGTTTACATGGAACCCTCTATGTTCCATTTTGCACCCAATGACTTCCTCATCTTTATTTCCTAAGAAATAAAGAAATCTAGATTTATTTCTGATTGTCAGACATCAGAAGCATTTGAAACATATATGAGAAAATAGTGTTCATAATTTACTCCATGTTTTCTATAGATGTTTTTGCAATTTAGCAAGATTGCACTATTCAGCTGTAAGAGCAAGGTTAAGATTAGTTTTGGCTATCTATTACAAGATGGAATGATGAAAGGAACTGCTGCATTTGCTGTAGAAGTTCCTGTCCCTGCTAAAAAGAGAAATAGGCATGTCTGTGTCTGGATTTCTAAAGTTATCAAAGTTTATTTAAATGCTAAAAAATTAAGTTTAATGCCTAGACAATGAAGCACAATGGGATAGGATCTGTAAACAGAAGTGACTAAAGCTAAGGCTACTCCCACTCCCACCATATGATATTGCAGGGGTTATTTCAGTTTAAATTCAGTCTGAATTGGGCAGTTTTGGGGTTGACTGTTTCAGCTACTTATGTAGTTGGACTCTTTTTGTAAGGAAAAAATGTTAAGTACATAGTGGAAAATGCTGTGGTGATACAATCTGAACTTTGTTTTGGAGCATAATGTCCCCAATAGCAATGAAGTACTTGGACAGCAGAGCTTCTGATTTAGTTTCCTCTGGAAAAAAAATCTATTTCATGAACACCAAAACTGCTCTCGTCAGTGAAGCAATACATGATAAATGGAGACAAGCAGAGGATTTGCCTCAAAACTGTACTTCTGCTCTGAACAAAATCAGTAAAGTAGACATAGCCATTAGCATTCTCTAGGCCAGTTAGTTAAAAGCAAAGAGTTCTATATATCTTAAATTGCACCTGATCTTCAATCTCTACAGCTTCTAAAGTGTTATTGAATTGCAGACATTTTAATGAATGTTATGAATGGTAAAATAAAGGTATCAGTTGCATTTAGATCTCTAGTCTCTGTTATTTACATCCATTTACAAGGTTTATTAGCATCCAACTAAACTTGATAATATCCACAGCTGTAACTGAAAAATTTGTAAACAAATACCCTATCAGTAGAAGCAAAGACAGAGATATCACATGCCTTTTAGAGATCGGATTTCCAAGAGTGGCAAAGCACACAAATAATAAAAGACATCTGTGTGCTTTATAGGACTGTATAGTCAGTTGTCTTTTCATTTAATCTAGCAAAAATCAGCCTCATGAGCTCAACACTGTAACCTGGGTGGAAATGAGAAAAACATCTCATCTTCCATATGCTAATGTTTTAAGGGAATTCAGAGAGATCCCTGGACCAGTTCACACACAAAGACCTAAGTGCCTGGTCTGTTTTACCTGCCCAACAGTATCTGAGGCATCTGCTCCTGTGGGTAACCTGTGTCCTCTGCAAGTGGAGGCTGGAGACTGGGCAAGATGCAATTAAGTGTTTACAGTGTCACTACACCTTGTGTTTAGTTCTTGGACTTTATAAAATACTCATCCCTTATAAATCAAATGCTATTGTTAAGCTTCTTTGATAACCTTTGTTGTAATTTGGTCACTGGAAGTATGAAGCAAATCTCCTCAAGAAGGAATACCAAAGAGACAGCCGCAATGGGTTCAGGAGACACAATCTGAGAAATTTTGTGAGAAAAAAATATATTTGGCTATAATAGATACCCTTATTTGTTAGTACCTAGATGGTTGCTCATTCCCATTTTTGAAGTATATAATACATTAATAAGGCACAGACGTTGTATTTATTAACTTTATTAACTTAAAGCATTGTTCCAGGAAATTAGATTTCTTAAGGGAAAAATATTTGTCCTTAACAGATGGTTGATAGAAATGCAATGAATTACCCAAGGACTGAGGAGTGAATGATTTGAAGAATGCTTTTTATAGAGTATTGTCCTGGTTTGAGTGAGAACAGAACTAATTCTGTTCAGTGATTTTACTTTTCAGCTCAGTTCTTCTAACTAA